>PVKN010001660.1:0-49334 GCA_004027915.1 Capromys pilorides
TCCTTGCACTTGAATATTTGTCAAGGGATCTTCCCCGTCAACTTCTAAGAGGAGTTGACATTCCTACCTGATGTAGTTACACTCAGCATAGAAATATCCCAGATATTATATCCAATATATTTAAATTTAGTATGCTACAAGAAAAAAACCTTTGCATTTTGAATGTTCTTTCTTCAGTAAAAACAAAACAGCACTAGAAAACAATACTATAGGGGTATTGATAGATTTTTTTTTAAAGTGGTAAGCAAGGATCCCTAAGCTTAGTTTTAGAGAACCACAGAAATTCCTGTGGGCTCCTGATGGGGCCAGTCTAAGGTTCCCAGCTCTAGAGGCTCAAAAATGAGGAGGAGTGCATGAGCAGCGCACATACTGGGAAATCTGAGTGGGCTGAGGCCTGGTCTGAAATGGAGGCTGCAGGGTGTCTCCACAGCCAGCCTACTACACAGTGAATTTCTTTCCCTCCCCATGGGAGAGGATTGTGAAGGTAGGAAGCATGAACCCAACAAACAATAAAAACCATAAATTAATTCCAGAGAAACCTGGGAATCACTCTGTAAAACAATATGGAAAAGTACGACAACACACAGCATTCCGTGGTGGACACAGAACTCTGTCTTGGCTATCTTACCTGTTGGTCCTGTGGTACACAGCACCGAAGTATATGGAAAGCAATCTGAGAAAGATGTACTGTCACAGCTGTTGATGATCTGGGTGACATTCCCCGGCAGGTGGCTGGGTTACTAACCCCATGGGCGCTATCACTGCCCCACCTGCCCCAGGCCAGGTGGCTCCTACAAATGTCACATGATACCTTACCCAGACCACCTCAGACATAAAATACAGACCCACAGTAACCTCCCCCAGGGTTTATCAGTGTGGGCTGCATGGTAGGTTCTGCTGAGGTAGAAGCCTCAAAAGATGAAATGCTGCTGGCACCCTGGGGAGGACCCCCTGCTTCTCAGTGTTCTAAAAAGTTTCTAGTCTAAAATTGTGTTACCTTATGTTTTATATTGATCTAAAGCCTTAAAAATTGAATCACTATGTACTGCTTCCAAAAATGCTATATTCATTATAATTTGTTAATCAATAACATTGATATTAATTGATAAATTAATGATACTGTTATTATTAGAAATTCAAAATAAAGAACATGGAAAGTCTCCTTGGTCCACACTGTCTCAAATCTTAAAGGTTAAGAGAAACCAGGAAATAAAACATCAGTGTTTTTATTTTGAATTTACCTCAATCTTGATCTTTCTCTAGAAGTGTCTAATAAAATATAAATTATCAGGCAAATCTACACTAAAAAATGTAATGAGTTCTATCATGTTCAGCCAGCGGTTTATAATCAGTCCACTTACACTCAAATGCTTTGAATGTAATGCACACAATTCCCCAGGAACATTAGGGCCAGAAGAGCATTTAGCAGTGGGTGGACTCGGGCATGTGGTGGGGAGGAGAGCGCAGAGAGGAGGAGCTGCCCAGCATTACACAAGCTGCATGGCTCTAGGACTACACTAGGGGAGGGGGCTTGGAGATGATCAGCATGCAGACACTGAAACCAGCTTGAAAACAGGACAAGAGATTCACTGAATAACAGAGCTCAGTGGGGCTTTCAGAATCATCTCTCATTCACTTTAATGCATTGCCTCCCCTTTGGGTTTCAGGATCCTAACTTTTTAAACTTGATCTGATGAGAGTGAGGTCACAGGTAAGCAGATGTTAATGTATCAACTTCCAGATCTTCAACTGAGCAAATTGTGGGAAGATATTCAAATATGTTGCTTTCCTTATCAGCAGAGACAATAACTGCTTAAAAACCATTTTCTTGCAGTCATTCTAAGTTCCTAAACCTGAGTGGGTAAGGAACAAAATCTCTCAGAATTATGAAGTTATTCAACCATGTTACTTGTATGCAGAACTTCCCAGCACAGTGAAAATATTAAGAATTTCCAGTGATCCTATTTTCATGTCAAGCCCATATAGGCAAACAGGGCAAGGGCTACTGTCACCTCAAGACTGACTGGCTTGCTGAGGCCCAGGCATGTGAAATGACCTGCTCACAAACAGTCCCTGGAAGCAGAATGTATGCTTTCTGAAGCTGCAAAATGTACAGTGCAAGGAAGCAGCCAGTGTGCAGGGCAATTCCTAGGTGAACCTAACAACCTACATCTCCAAAAATGGAGGGGCGGGAGATTCACTGACTAAAAGTCACCCGGCAAGAGGTTCCTAAAATCTGATTTGTTGCTTCCAAGTCCCTAACTCGACCTATAAGGGAAAACTAAGGCTATTTGCTATCTGACTTTTGGAAAACATTTTAAAATCCAGAAAAGAAGAGAGAAGCAACACAGTAAATACAGTATTTTAATGCAGTAAAAGGACAGTGAGGGCACAGAGAAGGAGCAGTGGAGGACAATTCCTGCTGTGGGCTTCACATGCTCGGGTCGAAGGCTGCACACTCCTGGCCAGACTCCAGCATGTTCGCAAGAGGTGACACAGTGGCAGGAAGCCGTGCAAGGGCAGAGCAGGCTACCTGTGACAACGAGTGCTCACCCTGTGGAGGTAAACTGGTGGCTTGATGATCCGGGGGTTGGAAAGGAGGCTGCTCCCTGCCTTGGTCAGGAGGAGCCGGGTGGGGGAGGCCGTCTGCACACCGGAAGGAGGTGACAAGAGTCAGCTTTGAACACGTATCATTTTTAGTTCTAAAAGTCTTCACAAGTGTATATTAAGCAATCACACAAAGTTGATGAAATTTAAAAAGAACTATTTAGATACTTCACTAAAGAACAGTTTCTAGTTCTGCCTTTTTTAAAATTTTATTTTCCTGAAAACTTGTATCATCTTGCTTCCCAAAGGCAATATGCATGTTATAAATTAGTGACGCAGCATTCTCATACTAATTTTTAAAAACACTAAAACAGAAAGGGTTATTTTTAAAGCCATGATTTTAATCAGCAACAGAAGAGAAAAAACAAGAACAAAAAAAAATATGTACACTCAACCTACTCTGTTTAGGGGTATTAAAGTCTTAAGTTACCAAATCAAGACCTTTTTCATACATTATGTTAAGTAACAACAGTTTAAAATGCACAGAAAGCATGTGCAAATTTATGATTTCCAGGAGGATATTATTTAAATAGTAGCATGTTAGCTCAGCAAGGTCTTCACTCACAAGTTAGGCATGCCACATTTAGGTCATGCTTAAATAAAACATACATGGAAGCTTTACACATAAACATGGTTGCCAACAGTAACTGTGAGGGTTTAGCTCTAAACTGGCCCTTCAAGTTGCACATGTTCATAGGTGCAGCCTGGTTACAAGGGGCAGGTCCTGGAGGACACAGCTAAAAATGCCTCCCTGGCCCGCGGCTCCCTTCTCTCTCTGCTTCCTGCGGCTGCTGTGAGGGGCACAGCTCTCCCATCAGAGCCTACCCAACAGCCTTCCTGCCTGGAGCAGCTGCCCCTGGACGGAACCTCGTGAACCGTGAGCCAGGTGAACCTTCTTATGCTTTAAGTTGTGAGTATCACGTATGGTATCTCAGCAACAGGAAGACTAATACCTTACCTTAGTAACGTGTTATAAAGTGGACGTGACTCAGAGCCCAATGTCAGCCTCATATTTTTTTAACAATTGCTTAAATGTTCAAATCAAAATACATTCATTTCTAAGGTGGAAATTATACTTCTTCCAAAACATAAGACTGGAGGGAGCACACTAATAATATTAATGTTAAAGCACTTCACTTGATGTTTAATAAAGCAGTCAACTTTCAAGTATAACTAGTAAAAACTTAATGTTTGATTCAAGCTACAAAATATGAATTATTTTCTTGGGATGGGGAATTCATCATAAGAGACATAAATCAGGATAAAATGTTAATGACTGATATTTACAGTTTATTTCTTCTAAAATTTAAATACACTGTAAACTCAAAAGAATGTCTTCCACTTCTAAAAATTATGAGATAACTATCTTAATAGTATTGGGTTTTGTATGGGAGGTAGAAGGAAGGTGTATATGGACAGTCTTGAGGAGAAGGAAAATATATGCATGAGTAAAGCTACCAGAGAACGTGGGGCGTGGGCAGGCAGCCAATCAGACCAAATGTGGGCAGCCTCTAGGTTAGAATCCCAGAGTGTGCAGAAGGTGCTGTGGGCCTCACGTAGCAGGTTCACGACCAGTCCCAAACTACGACTTCCTGTCTAATCCTGGACAGCAAATCCAGATAATGGCCCCAAGGGAAGAGCGACCCCAGCGGGGGCAAGACTGCTAAATGAAGCCAGCTCTTAAGTGCTGCTTTCCTGGCTAAATGCCTGCTCCCAGACGCCCCTCAACGAAGTGGGTCGCACTCCTTCCTTTGCTCCCACCCTTTACCCCATGGAGCAAGTTCCCAGGGGACTGTTCTTTAAAGTAGATAACTCAAAGCAAACACCTTAACCAATACGTGCCTCAGACCCACCCTGCTTTTAACCAGTCACTAATTTCTGGGTCTGTAAAATGCTTTTACGTTTACTTCTGGACATCTCTCTCTGTCAGAAAAAAAGAAACTGGCTTGCCTGCCCCTGTGTTGGAGACATACCTGCTACTCTACTAGGGTGCATAGGCCTAGATAGAAGCATCTCGTGCAGACAGCCTGTTCTCTGACAGCGGAGGGCTCTCGGGCAGCCCTCACACTTCCCCACGCCTCCCTCCTAGCCTCTCTCAACCTGGTGAGCTCTGGGTCCATGGAATAAGAGATCACCTAAGTGGTGGCACCAGATAACTCCAAGGAACCCTTTCCAGTTCCTATGGCATTGAGAACCACAAACTATGATATCAGTCAGTCATTTATTTAACAAATATTTATGACGCCCAGAGCATGTGCAAGCCACCTTCAGCCTTCAGGATCCCAGAGATTAGAGACACTGCAAAGGGCCCTGCTAATGGCAGGAACCAGGAATGTGCCTCAACTATCTTTTCATTTGTTTTATAAGAACAGCAAGGCAAGAAATGACTAAAACACATGCATTTACTCTAGAGTTTTATTTTCAAGATTGGGCTTGAAATTACATTGTGAGTATCTGTGCTATTTTTGCAGGTGTAAAATCCATTTCACCACTACAAATTTTCTCTTTCCTAAGAAAAACAGCCCTGGACAGCAAGATTTTAACTCAACATATTTCAGTTTTCTTTAAAAAAAAAAAAAAGGTACGTGTTATAGGAAAAAGTATATATGGTAACTGGCTTCCTGGAAATCAACAATGCCCAGTAATGGAACTTTTTTGCCACAGTAGTTTTAGTGTCTTTGAAGGACTAAAATTGATGCAGCACCTGTGAATAAATTTAAATAAACTCTGCCCTCTCAGAAATTGTTTCTTTTTCATAGTCTTCTTTATGTAAATTCCTGGCATTTGGACAACAAAGTTTTACAGGATTGGATGTCAATGTTTTTTTCCAACATGGTAAAGAAACTGCACAGATTATGGTTCCCACATTAAAAGATGAACACTCAGACCCTGAGATGAACACTGACAGCTCAATAACCAAAACACAGCAGGCTCCTACCTGTGAACTCAGTGGACTGGGAAAGTCAGATGAGCTTTTAAAAGATTCAGCCAAGACCATAAGAACACTACGTATTCCCAAAGGATTACCCAAGTGTGTTTGGTAAATCCCACGGCTAAAAAAAGTATCAAAGGTAGAAAGGGAGCCTTAGGAAAATCAGGTATTAGTCACGCTGATCATCCAAGAATGTGCTTTAGGACAGGGGCCTCTCCTACCGTCAGACACATTTTACTGGAGTGGATTTCACCACCTACATGCTCATCATCTATGTTCTGGATAATTGCTGGGACCATGACTCATGCCAGTAAGACAGCCCTCAAGGAGTGTCTGGAATAAATACCAGTCACAGACATGCATCAACACCTGTCAACATGTCAGGTGAAGTCAGACGGGTATGGTACGGTGTGATGTGACATAAATATTTCATATGACATTTAAAATTAGAAGGAGTAAATATTACTATAAGGACAACAGATACATTGCCTTTTTCTCTTTTAAGCAAATCTAGCCCAAACTTTAATTCTAACTTTTCAACTCCCAATAATTGCAAACTTTAGCTACAATTAACTAAGAAGACCCGCCTGATCCAACTCTTTGGGTAGAGTTGGAAGATGACATTTCCTGTGATACAGCAGTGCTATCATCCAAAACCACTGTGGCAGAAATAATATGGGTTACAGGAGCAATAGCTCAACCTACTGTACTGACTTTTTAACTAGCTACTTCTGTGAACTTGGGGAAGACATGTAATACCCTCTAAGCTTCAATCTTTTCAAATGAGAAGTGGAATAAATAAGATATTATTTATACCATCTCCCAGAGTTAGGGTAAAAACAGATTTTAAATATATAAATTCTATTATGGGACACTGTCAGTATCAGGATGATGTTTGTGTTTATAAGCAACTGATACTGATATTTTTAATGCAGTTCAAATGTGAAGAAAGGCTTAGATTTCAAGCCCCACACCCTACTGTAGCGGCTCTGGAGACTAAGGGGGGACAGCAGGGGTGTAACAGTGCTCACGGTGTGCACACAGACTCCCTGCCCTCAGCTAATAGAAGAACTAAATCTTACTCTCCTACTCTATTGACAGTGTTTCTCTTCTACTCTATTGACAGTGTTTCTCTCTCCAAAACACACTTTAATTAGTTTAATTACCCTTCGAGGGAAAAAAATGGTAGGATTCACTAAAATTGTAAGATTCACCATTACTCTTCTGTCCATCAGCAAAACAGCAGCTTCCCCATGCAGGAAAGATGGTTGACAACTCTAGTTTGGGGGCAACGGCTGTCCCTACCTTGATTGCAGGTTTTCCCAACATATCCAGGGTGACACTTGCACTTGTTCGGCCCGACACATTCACCATGCTTGCACTGTGGGTGGCACACAG
This sequence comes from Capromys pilorides, assembly GCA_004027915.1. Classification (NCBI taxonomy): domain Eukaryota; kingdom Metazoa; phylum Chordata; class Mammalia; order Rodentia; family Capromyidae; genus Capromys; species Capromys pilorides. The sequence continues at coordinate 6,938 of PVKN010001660.1, forward strand.
CTGAGAAAAGACAGAGTTGTGTGTTACTTCTAGATCAGCTGCACAACAACTACATAGCACTGTGCAATGGAACAGTTCACTAATTTACAAAGGAAAAACTTAAAGTGGCAGAAAAAAATCAAAATCACTGTTTTCTGTAGACACAATATACACTTCCAGCTCCTATATGTATGTGTGTACATGTGTGTGTTGGTATTATTTGGGGCTGTAGATTTTCCTAAACTTGAGGTCAAGATTCAACACAGTCATCACTGACATTTGTCTATAGCTTTATAATAACACTCATGAGTAACTTCACCTTGTCTCAAATCCAATTCAAAAAAGTAATTCTTAGTCCAAAGATACTGGATATGTATAAAATCCAGACAAACTACGTAATAAAATACTTATTTTATCAGAAATTGATCTTCTAAGCATGAAATTATTCCAAGTGAAACATAATCTAAAAGGGCTGGCAAGATAGGTCAGCAGACCAAGTGCCTGTTTAGGCAAGCACAGGGACTGGGGTTCAATCCTGGCACCACATGCCACATGGGCCCCACTCCTTGGCACACTGAGCCAGCTGAGTTCAGGCATGGTGGCACACACCTATAATACCAGCACTGGAGAAGGTGAAAACAGGAGGATCACTATGAGTCCGAGGTGTATAATGAGACTTTGTACCAAATATGTTAAAAAAAAAAAAACAAAACAAAACTGTAAGACAACATTTTGATACTTGAGCTTAACCGTTTGACTGCTAAGGAGCGCTACCACACTCTTCTTATGTTACTCCATAATGTGAAGAGCGCGATAGCAGCAGCCAAACGGTTAAGGCATCCTGGTCTTTCTCAACCCTAAGGTACATTAGCATCGTTCTTCAGTCTATAACGGCCATTCTATGGAGAGTGGGCCAATTTCACAATGTAATCTTTACTCTCTTCCACCAACTTTGCTCCATTTCCCTGAGAGTTCCAGATGCTATAAATCACCACTCGAGTCTTTTCCCAGTAAGAGTGGAATTTATTCTGGTCCTGCCCATGGTTCTCAGCTGGGGCTCTTCGGCCCATGCGGCATATGTGGCAACATCCTGAGACCCTCTGGCTGACACATGTGCAGAAGTGCTACTGGCTCTGGGTGGACAGAGGACAAGGATGTTGCTAAATATAGACAACCCACTCAAAAACAGCAGGGTGCTGACACTGAGACCACCTGCTCCACACTGTGCCTGGCATGTTCATGGTGCTGGACCAGACCCACCAGACGAAAGGGAAGTGTGCAGCACTGTTCCTAGTTCCAGGGAACTCCAAACTAGATGAAGAGGCAAAACACCCATGTGTTTTTGATGTAAAGTTTCTGACTGTGTAAAGCAGGTGACAGATAGATATGAAATGTGACAACCACCACACAAGCAAATGCATTCAGACTTAGGCAGAAGGCCTCACAGGCAATGTCTGTGTTGGATACTGAAGCATGTGGACAAAAGGGAGAGGAATATGTAGGGTGAAGGGGTCACAGAGCAAAAGCTAGAGGTCACTCGGGATGCTTTTGTTACAAGACAGAAGACACTGGAGAAGAGAGCAGTGGTCACGCAAAAGTGATGGCACGTGGAGTTTCTTAAAGTTCACTGTGGAATGCACACTGCCAGAAGCTCATCATCAGGAGGCCATGGACATGAGTGGAGACACCAGGATCATGAGCAGGGTGGTCACTGTGGGGCACGTGGGGAGGCGCGCAGAAGAAGCACTGGCACTCCCAGGAGACCACGCAGCGCTGAGCATGCTGTTGATGCATGCGGGGCCCTTGGGAACTGCTGAGCAAAAAGGAGCTCGGTCCTAAGACCCAGGAGAACAGTCATAGCGACCCTGAGGTCGGGAGCCCCTGACGCCTGTTCTCCACCAGAACCCTTCCTGCCTGCCCTGCTGGGTCCACTCCCAGCTTCCTGGACAACCCTCCAACACCACTTCCCTCAAAGCTGCGCATGTGTGTGCCTGTCATCTGGGTTCTCACCTACATTCTCTAGTCCTTCCCTTGTCTGGCTTCCACACAGCTAATTTGAGGCTTATTTGCTGCTGTCTCGCTGCCCCTCCCTGGACAGTGCTGCTCAGGTGTAATTACTTCAAAAGCCTGCTGGGAGGGCACAGCAAGCAAGAGGAAGGTGCCTGTAAAATCCCCACAGTCTGCCTTTCGCAATAGCATTGAATTCCAAGGGAGACACTTCTGTTGAGATTTGTGAGAAGAAATGATCTAGAAGGACCTTCTAATTATACCTCAGTGAATTATACACATAGTAAACGTGGACATCAAATGGTGCAGTGTTAAAAACAAGTCCCCAAAATGAACCGCTGTGCAATTTTCAGGCTTCACCACCAAGAAATGCAAGTTGGAAAACCAAAATCTAATCTTTACAAAAAAGATAATCCACACATCTTAAAACTTGCATAAGAACACAACCTTTGTCATTAAAATCAATAAATGTAAAAATATAAAACTTAAAAAAGAGAAGAGCACAACATGAATACTCTAGTATCACATAGTTATACCCAGAATGCCATATAAATAAATAAGTAAATAAATAAACAAATAAATATCTCAAAATCATTATATGCAAGTCAAGATAAAAGTCCCCTGGAAAAACTGGAATTTGAAAATACTGTTAATAACATGACAAAGTAGTTCAGAAAGTGCCATTGAAGACCATGAAGGAGGATTTCCACAAAGGTTTTTGTATGGAGAATATAGGGAGTTTCAAAATTAAAAAAAAAAAAAAGTATTCCCTGTGGTTTCCTTTAAAAGAAAAGCATGGAGAAGTTTATGTAAGGACAGAACATTTCGAGGAACAATTACTCAGGGCCTCGGAGGTGTGTTCCCTCTTGACCCCCGGCCAGCTGCTAGACCATCCATGGCTGGGGCTCAGGAGCTCTCTAGGAACAAAGGGCTGTGTGTCTGCTCTTCCTTTTTATTATCTCTGCCCTGTCTTGGGCATCTCACATGCACACATCCCAGGTCAAGACAGTGAACGTTGCCTCCACATCTAGGGAGGCAGGATGTTGAGCAAAGTGCAAATGCGCTTCCACCTGAGAGGAAACTCCTCAAGTGCCTGCATGGCTGCCAGGTTAGCCTGCAGCTGGAGAAAGTAAGACGAGTGCCCTCATGCCCAGTCAGTCTACCCTTTAGGACTTCCTCCTATTACCCTGTTGGCCTTTGGCCTGGACTCTAGTAAGTTCCATAAATAGGTATGGGCTCTCATGATATATACCATGTTATAATTCTAGATAGGTGTGAGGCAACCAGAGGGCACCAGGGGGTATGTGACCTGTTTCCATTGGGACCAGGGCTATGATGGAGTGGTGGCAGAATATAGGCATGGGTGACACTGTAAGGGCAGGATGTGGGGAGGCTCAGGTGTGAAACAGACAGCTGAGATGGGAAACAGCAGCTCTGGAAAGCCAAGCCCCCAGTGTGGCTAAGGCGGGAGGTGAAGGCTCTCAGGGGGCCGGGTGTGAAGTGCTGAACACAGCAGTTGTGATCAAAAGAAAAACTCAAAATGGTGACACAGGCCAGCTGGCGTCCTTGGATTCTGTCCAGTTCCTACCTTTCCCGTTCCTGCCTGTTTTAGCATAGATGAGCTTTTGTATTTTTGTTCTTCTTGTTTTGAGTGGGCGATGAGTTGCACTTCCTGTCCTCCTTGGCAGATGGCGCAGCCAAACGACTAAACTCTGGTCTGGATGAGTGAGTAAGCAGAGGTGCCTACGGGAGGGCCGCTTTGGGGTGCTACTTAAGAGGGGCCTGGGGGTATAGGTAGAGGTCACGGGAGGGGAGTTTAGGCTGCCTCATAGGGGCGAGGAGCTGGCACTGTGTCTGCCTCTGTGTTTTTGCCTAGAACACTGAAGTCTTGGCTGAACTGCGATGGCCTTTTATGGCCCTGAGGTGATCCTGGGAATGAAAAAACAAAAACAAAAAAAAAACAATGGAGGGCATAAGATGAACCCTAAATTATTTGTGTCACTGTTACTTCTGGTCAAAGAACTGACTGTTCTTGACCAGCCTGTGGAGCCCAGCCTTAATACACATATTACCAAGCCAGAAAAGGGTATGCACTCAGGAGGGGGTGTTTTGGGTTGATCCTAATAGAGAAATAAAACTCATTAAGTGTATTTTGTAACTGGAGTACCTTATACTCATGGATGAACAAAGACTTCATCTCTGTATCTAAGTAGCTAGTTTGCAAAGTACATAGCTATTTTAAAGCTAGAGAAAAATGACCCCTACCTCTGAGGCAAACTGGCCCAGCTTTAGGCACTCCTTTATAAAGCAGGTCTCAGGGGCCAGCAAAACCAATCCTTCTAATGTATGCCTGTGATAACAGCACATCCCCCTGTTTCCAGAAGACAAAAAGGGGCACACGAGCCTTTTTCACTTAGCAGTGGTATTCTAACACATGGGAAGCAGGGGATACCCCAGACTCGGGAGGAATCCTGGGCCTGTCGAGGGACAGGCAGATCAGGCAGGACAGTGCTGCTTCTTTGAGCCACCTGTGGATAGGAACAAGTGGCCTGGACCATCTTCTGTGGGTCACTGTCCCCAGCATCCTATCTGGCTCACCAGTTCAGTTAGTACAGTACAGGTAAGGACCACGTGTATGATTCTTTTCCGCCAAAACAGCCACCACGATTAAGCCCAAACAGATAAATCACACTCAAAATTCACTCACTAACATTCCTGTAACCCAATCTCCAAAAATGCCCTTAAAATAACCCCTAAGTCACTGTTTTCACTAGAAAAAGAAACAAGTCTCAGCTGGCAAAGCAAACATAGCTCTGTGATGTCACATGTCCTGCCCATCTGTCTGACGGCAAGATAAAATTTTCCTCTTAAAAACACATCCTAACACAGGCCAGGCCGCAGGTCAGAAAAGAACCCTTCTTTCTCACTGGTGACAGTGTAAGCTAGTACAACCACTGTGGAAATCGGCATGGAGACCCCTCAAGAAACTAAAACTAGACCCTCCGTTGGACCCGGCTGCTCCCTTTCTAGCCATCTTGCCTCAAAAGCCACAGGCGTCTTAGCCCAGTGATCCGTGCACACCCGTGCTTGCAGCAGCATAATTCACAACAGCCAAGTCTTGGAAAGTCCATCCACATATGAGTGGAAAAAGAATATGCAGTCCTTATGCCCAGTTAAGCACGACTCTGCCACACAGATAAACCCGAGCTAGGTGTAGGAAAATGAACACACCCTGAGACATAGTGCTAAGTGAAATGACTCAGACACGTGGGGTTACATAACGCATGGCTTCCGTATAGGAGAAGGCCAATGTATAAACAAAGAGCAAAATAAAAGATACACAATAGGAAGCAAAGACAGCAATCTTTCTCAAATGGGAAGGGGACCAAGAAATGGAGGGGTGGGGGCAGAGGGAGGAGGGAAAGGTACAGAAAAGGAATTAGGATGTGTGACACACGTGCGCCAGCTCCACGCGAGGAGCATGAACATTACGTCCTGCAAACAGGCATTGCTAAAACATCCACACATGCATCATAACTGGCATATGGGTTCTGGACGCTGGACAGTATTTTCTAACTCTGCTATAAGTAGTAAGATATCACGCTAAGTTAGGAAGAGATTAAACCCTGCACCAATTCTCTAATGTTCCAAAGGGAAGCTAGCTAGCACGCTGCAAGGCAGATACAGCGCCCCAATTCGAAGATAAGGGCTTCCCAGACACTCCATGAGTCCACAAGGGAAAGCTGAGCCCAGCCTCTGGTGCTGTTAGCAATCTGAGAATGCTCCTGTTCAGGACCCCTGCCCTGGGGGTTATCACAGACAGAAAGAGAGGTGACAAATCAGCAAGAAGGAGTGGCAACCACAAACGGGGAGGTCAGTGTGCTCCGCAGAATTCATCTGCATGAGCTCTACCAAGAAGACAAGAACGCAGGGCTAGCTTTTTTAAAGAGCGACTGGTCTTGGAAGAGGAAAGGTTGCCAAAGCAGCAAGAAATAACCTGCTGCTGGATGCGCAGAGCCTGGAAGGAATGCGGGGACTACACAGGGTTCCCAGGAAGAGGCCCTGCATCATCACCCAGAGGATAGCGCCAGGGAACTCAAGGTCCCCCAAGGAAAGCACTGTAGCCTTCCCAACCCCTGGAGTGTCAGTTATCCGACCCTCAGACTTTTGCAATAAATCAGAGCAAAAGTGCCTCTAATTATTACAGTTAAAATTGGTTATCTATAAAATGCTCTCAGGAATACAGAGCTCAAAGCCATTTTATGATATCGGCTGGATTTACCCTCACAAGGCTCTTTGCAACCATATAAGGCAGCAAAGTAGCGGGTATCATCTTCATTTTCCCAGCACACAGGGGAAAACACAGAAGGTTAAATGAGTTGACCAATTTCTGTAAAAACTTCCTGATCATGCTCAACCCACAAGTTCCACATCAGAGAAAAAGCAGAAAGGCCAGCATCTTGAGTGGATCTGGAAGGGAGGGAGCTACAGTGAAAGGGATGGGGGATGGCAGGAGGTATTTAAGTAACTGTTCCAGAAAGGCAAAGCTATAATTGAGAATACAATCTATAGTTAAAAACAAAACAAATCCTGTAAGAATATTTCAGAATAAAATAATTTCTTTATTACTTATTGTACACAGATGTTGGATTCTGAACCATTAATAAAACATTGACTTATCTCTTCTGAACCACTGATACATTTAGGGTTTTTTCTCCTCTCTGGGCAAAATTTAGCATTATAACTAAGAACCTAACTAATCACAAACTATAGTCAAATGTCAATGGTAATTTAGAGAATGAAGCCAAAATACGCAAGAGTTTCTGCTCCCTACAATGTTGTCCTCCATAATTTATTTTTGTCTTCGGGAATGTCCAATTCAAACCACTCTCTCCAATTTCTATTTCACATGTTGCTGATGTTGAATTCCAAATGCTGCCCCCAGGGGTATGAGTGGCCACAGTGGCTTCGTGGCTTCTCCAGACAACTTCTGGAACCCTTCTCAAGCACTCAGCCTCTCTGCCGCAAAGATCTTCTGGGCACTGTGGTTGTTTTCAGCTCCCTTGAAATTTTAACCTTCCTGCCTACTTTCACTGTGATAGAAAACTGTCCAATTTAGAATAATGCCAAATTAGATTTTAAGAATCCATACAGGGCTGACCAAATAGCTCAGCAGATTAAAGCACCTGCAAGCAGGCGCAGGGGCTGGGGTTTGATCCCCAGCCTAATGTGCCGTCCCCACCCACTCCAGGGGTGTGCTGAAATGGGGCATGGTGGCACATGTCTATAATTCTAGCACTTTGGGAGGCTGAAAACATTAGAATCACTATGAGTCCAATCTGTATAGTGAGACCCTGTAGACCCTGTATCCCCTGTCCTAAATCAGGAGTATTCACTTGGGAAGCAACTAAGGGTTTGGTTTTTTTTTAAGTAGGGTACCAGAAGCATCAGGCAACCCTGACACCCAGAACTTTGTTCCTAAATTTCACTCCTCACAAACAAGGAAAGATGGCTGGGCAGGAAAGCAGAGGTAATTTTCTATGGCACAAAGCAAGGAAATACTTAAAGAATGGGAGAGATATGGTGCACTTGCAGGAGTTCCCACTGGCCAAAGAAAGTTGACAGTAATGGGCACTAGCTGGAAAACAAGACCACCCATGAATCCACAGTTATTCCATACAGGGGACTGAGCTTCTCTTTCTAGAAGAATCCCAGCTAACATGTAAAACATGATGCTACAGTTTGAAAAATGTGATTTTACCACCACCACTGAAGTAATTTGAGAAAAGATTATCCACAGATATAAACTTTCACTGAGTGAAGATTCATGAAGAAATAGGATATTGAGTCTTGGTATTAGATTACTTTCTAAGCATGAAAGAAAAAGATGGTGGTATCACCTTAACTTCATGGTCCAACTTTGCTTCCCCAGTATCATCCTGACACTACACAAAACGGTAATATCAAGACACATCACCCATGGAACATTGACAAATGATGCAGAAGCTGCAGATGACAACTGTAGGCTGCCAAGCAAATGAAGTGGATTGTCCAAAAATCTGATGTCAAGAAGAAAAACCGACAGAACTATTCTAGATTAAAGGAGATCAAAGAGAAATTCCAAAAATAATCCACAAAACCCATTATTGAGATAATGGGGACTAATTGTGGACTGTTTGCTATACAATATTCATATCTATGTTAATTTAATTTTATTATTTTTTAAATTTTATCTATTTATTTATTTGGTACAGGGTCTCACTATGCAGCTCAGACTCTTAGTGATCCTTCTGTCTTAGCTTCCCCAGTGCTGGGATTACAGGCATGTGTCACCATGCCCCATTTTGGTGGTTGGCATGGTGTACCCGGGGTTTTGGGCCAGCATGGCATGTGGTACTGGGATCGAACTTCAGTCCTTGTGCTTTCCAGGCAGGCACTTAGACCACTGAGCCATCTCCCTAACCATATGTTAACTTCTTACATAAGATAATGACTTGAGGTTTGTGATTTATTCTCTTTATATTAATGCTGACCTATTCAGGAAGAAATACCATTACGTGTACGGGCTGCTTTCAAGTAGGGAGGGGAAAAGGGTGTAGGGGGAAGTGTTAACAACCAGAGAGGAACAGTACATGAGCATTCACAATTTCTAGTTTTTTAACTGTAGATTCTGAATTTTTCAAATAAAGTAATAAGAAAAATATAAAATAGAGGTATAGTAACATGGATACACTGCAAATCTAAATGATCAGATTCCTAAATACACATGAGTTATCAAAGCTGAATAGAGAAGATATCAATGCTTTTCCTTTCCTTTTCTCTTTCTTTCTTTCTTTCTTTCTTTCTTTCTTTCTTTCTTTCATTTGTTTTTTGAGATGGGTCTCACTATATAGTTTAGACTGGCCTTGAACTCATTGTGTCGCCCAGGCTGGCCTCAAATTCATAGCTATCCTCCTGCCTCAGCCTTCCATGTTTCCAACTGCTGGCATTCCAGGTGTGTGCCACCATACCTGTCTATAAAAAATTTAAATAAGTCAGTATCAGTCAGTGAAATTAGAGATGTAATTTAAAATTTACCAACAAAAAAGAGCCCAGGTCCTGATGATTCAACAAAGAATTTCAAAAGCTAATAACACCATTACTCCTCAAACTCTGTAATGAACTTGAAAAGAAAGCAGTACTCCCAAATTCATTCCTAGAAGCAAGTATTACTTTTATACCAAAACCAAAGAAGGATCCAACCACAAAAGAATACTTGAGGGCAATTTCCCTAATAAACATAGATACAAACATCCTCAATCAGATACTGGCAAACAGAATGTAGCAAATCATCAAGATTGTACTTCATGACCAAGAAGGATTCATCCCCAGGGATACAGGAGTGGTTCAACATATGTAAGTCAATACATGTAACACACAATATTAACAGAGCCAAGGACAAAAAACATATATTCTTCTCAATAGATGCAGAAAAAGCACTTGAGAAAGTCCAACACCCATTCATGACAAAAACCCTACAGAAAATTAGAGTAGAAGGGCTTTATCTTAACCTGGTAAAAGCCATCTATGACAAACCAATAGCAAACATCATACTCAGTGGTCATTTTTTTTAGCACACTTTGGAGAAGAGGTAAAGCACGGTGCTGGGGTGAAGCTGCTGGGCCCTGGCCCTGCCGCTCAGGAAAGGAGTGACCCGGGCTGATTCCCCAGTTCTGCTCTGCTCCCCAGCGAGAACCGTGAGTGAAACACGGGAACTTACCAAGTCAGCACCCTTTTACATAAGAAGCAGTAAAGCCCTGATTCATCTAGGATTACTCATAGGTTTACTGAGGAGACTGAGAAAACCCACATGAAATGCTGAAAACAGTGCCCACTTCAGCGGGAGTGTTGGTGCTGAGATTGTGATGAGGTTATGGTGAGGGTGACAGGGCAACCAGGAGAGAAAGCCCCGTGTCTGTGACACTGCAGGACTAGGATCTAAAAGGAAACACACCACCAGAGGCAGTGCTGAGTCACAGGGCATCAGAAAAGACTTCTTGTAAAGGAAGGTCTCTGACATTGGAAGATAGGAACTCAAGGGGACACACCGAAACACACTACCCTAACAGGCTTTTAGTTAAGATTATCATGTCTGTTTTATTTAACAATATGGCCCCCTCCTTCTGAGCTGGTTTACTAAGACATCACCACAAACAATCAGAAAGTTTTAACGTCGCCACCACCCCCTTTTTCCGTAGTCCAGATCCTTATGTTTCAAGGGTCAAGGACACAAATTCCATTAAGCTACTCATGAATTACTCAAGAATCAAATCAACTGGTGTCTGTGTACAGACCAACATTATGTATGTTTGGCCTTTTTCCTAGAGAAACTCCAAATATTCCAAATTTATCCAATAAAGAAATTTAACCAGAAACTGGAAAATGGCCTAATGAACCATCAGTAAGAGGCTGCTGAGTCCCGCTCCTCCCTCACCGCCGCAGCTCCAGGCCCTCAGCTGTCTGCTTGGCCTTCTGCTCCCACACTCAAGTCCCGGCTCTGGGCCACACCAGCTGAGCTCCTCATAGGAGAGCCTGTGCTCAGCGCGGTGTTGGACAGCCACTTCTGTGATTCAACCCCTGCCTATTCCTCCAGTCCCACCCAGAGTCCCACCACTGCTGGCCGAGGCTCTCAGGAAGCAACTCAAGTTGCTCCACAGTCACCCAAGTGCCATTCTGTCCTGTGCCAGCTGCACCAAGATCTCCCCATGGCTCAGTTTACCCATCACAGTCTCAGCAAGTACCCAGCACCTAGACCACCCCAGAGACTTCACAAGTCCCTTATCCGCACTTATAATAAGTTAGCTATCTCGATATGTACGTATCTCATACCCTACTGTTAGAGGGTTTTTTAAAAGTTGAGCTCCCGCACTAGCTCAGAGTGCTCTACTTTCACATCCCCTTCTCTGAAGCACTCTTCCACCTCCTAACGATGGCAGCTCTGAGGATCGCAAGGACGTGGCCAGCATAGGAGCAAGAGCTGGTCCCTGGGCACCTGGGCCGGTACAGCATCTGGAAAGTTCTCAGGAAGAAACCTGAGATGAGGCTTGGACACTGAAGAGAGACTCACTCTGTGGACAGGTGCAGTGACTTACTAAGGTGCAAAGTGAAAGAAATGCCAGTGAGGCAGAAGGCAGTGCAGGCTCTGAAAGACCAGGGCACCCACCCCAACCACGGCCACAGAGCATGGTGACCAAGGCCTTAGCTGCTCACACCTAAGGTGTTGTCAGCATGAAGAGCCTTTCTGTGGAGACCCAGATTCCCACCCATAGTTGTGAATAGTCAGGAAATTGTGAGCCATCGATGACACCATCAGATTACACTCGTATTTTTCAGCAGGTAAATTGTCTTTTACATTAAGAGTTAAGATCTGCAATATGTAATAAGGAATAAGAAAAGCAAGCAAAATATAGTCATTTCCCTATCTTTCCTAAAAAACTGCAATGTATGTATTAAGAATCCCTCTCATTCAGGAATTGTTATACCTTTTATATAGAATTATGTATCCCTCACACCTTTAGGATTCCTGAGCTTAAGTGGACAGATTGCCCCAGACACTGTTGTGAGTCTTGTACTATGGAACACATGCTTTTCACCTTTGTAGACAGAACAGTCCAGCAGAGTAAACGATGTGGTCCATAAAGGGCCACGTGCAGGGCCCTATGACATGGACCCACCCACACATTAACATGGAACGCAGGGAGGGGGCAGGTTCTGGGAAAGCTGGTAGGCCCAGTGGAGAAAATGGCTTTTGAGCCAGGACATGACTGAATCAGGAGAGAATACAAACCTAAAACACGACCACGGTCATCTATTCCTATCAATGATTCACTCTCAATCAAATATTTGCCTAGCTTAGGTGTGACAGTGACAGAAAGCAGAAAAGGCCAACCTAAAGGGGAAATGATGGATTATCTTCTCTCCACTGGGGCTAACATGGCAAACTACAAGGAGTTCTTTGGAAGACTTAAGATCGTTAGATTCTGTCAGCTGAAACGGGACAAGGTATTTTACCTCTCTCTCACTCTTCTTTGGTTTGAAGTCAATCAATCCCCCGCGGCAATCTTTGTAGCAATCGTCAGGGCTGACTGAGGGTCTGAGGGTGACTGGGTAGGACAGAGAGGTACAGAGGCAGACAGGTGGACTTGAAGGGGGGGACAGGAAGAAAGATGCTGGGTGAGACCCCCACACACCCACCTTTCCATTTCAAAGTCTCACAAGCACATGAGACCTGACAGGCCTACGCTGGGCAGTTCACCTGCCCTGTTGTGCATTCTTAAGCTCTCCACAGAGGGAGCAGGAAGCTGGGGTACGCTCCTTGGTTCCTTCTTCTCCATAAGCTTCCTCACCACAACAGCCATCTTGCATGAGCCAACCACTCAGGACCCCATCCCATGCTGTGTTTTCTCATCTGATCCTAACATCCTCTGAGATAACAATCTTTCTTATGGAGAAAAAAAAAGCTGCAACTCAGAGAAGTTAAGTTTCCCAAACACAATCTCTCGTGGTAGTCAGGCCTGTGCCACCCGCCTAATCCTAATACTGTGTGACACTCTGCTTTTTCTTTTTAATATCAATCCCTCTCCTTTCTGGTCCCGCCACCACTACCTAAACTCAAGCCTGAGCTTTCGCCAGGTCCACTGTTGCAGCCCTCAGTGCTGAGCCTCAGGGGTTGCTCTCCAGCCAGCCAAAGCAGAATCCCTGGGATTGGCTCCACCTCTCAGATGCCAAAAGCTCCAGGCAGCTGCATTAAGGAAGTGGGTCCCATGGGAAACGACCACCTGCTTCCTCCTTGGCCAAGGACAGCAGCTGGAGAGAAGCCTCTGCCCAGGGCTCCCTCTGAGGATGCACGGCCATGGCCTGCGAAACAGTCTAATGCCCACACTTCCTGTGCAGTGCTGGTGACAATTTCCAAATAATGTTAAAATGCTCAGAGCAACACTAAATCCCCCTGTAAGCTAGACCTGACCCATGCACACCGCTTCTATCTTCTGAAACATCACTGAATTTCCCTGCTGCAGGTCTTCACAGCGCCCCTCTCAACTGCACAGGCTGATCGGCAGCTCAACCCGAAGTCAAAGGCATCCGCCCCTGAGCTAATTCCTCCTTTGGCTGCCGAGTCTCTCGGCACAAGTGCTGCTTTCAGCCGCTTATGTTTCTTGCAGCATCCTCACTGCAGACCCTGAGATGTCCATGTGTTTTCGTTCTTCGCAGGGTGCCCTTCCCTTTACTGCCTTACCCTCAGGATTTAGCTGGACCATCACAACCCATTCCTCCTGGCTGTGATGTGCTCTCACAGGGTCAGCACACACACACCTCCCATCCAGGACTGCCATGACCTGTAGGCCTTGGAGGAGGACAGCAAGTAGCATGAATGCAGAGACCCTGGTTTCTGGGGATGCTGTCTACAGTGGTGAGTGCGGGATCAGCCCTCAACTATAGCCAGTGACCATGGCCAAAGGGATGGATCCACTGCACCACAGGAAGAGAGACTCCCCTCCCAAGAGCCTTCCATGCTTCGCTGCTCTCCTAGCTTAGAATCACAGGAGGAAGAAAATGGATGCTCTTAGTTAGCCGACTTCCCCAACATCCACCTCGCCTTCCAGTCGTATCTTCCCTGCTCCCAACTCAGCTCGTGGCCTCAGTGAGCTCTCAGATATTTCTCAGGTAAGTCCTAGAACTCTATGAATGCTAAGGTTCCGTAAGTCCATTCTATTTCCTGCTCATTCTTTTTCAAGTGCAAACCCTATTAAAGAACCAAAACAGAGGGTGGGAAGGCAGCTCAGTGGTCTAAGCACCTGCCTGGCAAGCACAAGGACCCAGGTTCAATCCCTGGTACCACATGCCGTGCCAGGCCCAGAACCCTGGGCAGACCATACCAGCCATCGAAACCAGGTGTGGTGGCACACACCCACAATCCCAGCACTGGGGGGGGTGGGGAGGGGCAAGACAGGAGGATCACTATGAGTCCGAGCTGTGTAATAAGACCCTGTATCAAATAAATAAAAGATTAAAAAAAAAAGAAAAAAGAGCCAAAACTGTTCCACTCTACAATTTGTGGATGGATATTATCAGAGAAATGGGAAAAAAATAGTGCAAAAATAAAGCCCTACCCAACGAAGGGCTTTACTGTATACATCAACAACTGGAGAAACTTTTTACTCCAGGTTGAGTTCATCCGGAAGGATAGTCTTGGTAAACAAAGCACACTTAAACAAGGGTGCTGTAAGGAGCCCCAGCACATCATGCCTCAGAGTTGTTCACTGGTTCTACGCATCGACCACACAGCAATGATTGTGACTCTGATTGACAACCACTCCACAGATCGCGTTCTACCTAGGGCCAGCAGCAATCTTGCACAGTAGGCTTTAAGCTGTAAGGTTAGAAAAGCCTCCCTCTAAAAAACTGAACAAAATATCTCTTTCCTCACAGCTGGTAAGTCAGAGGAATAGGTCCCAAATCCCTACCCATCAATGACGAATCACACTCTCCCTTCAGGGTCACCTCCCTAACCTCCACACTCAGTCCTGTCACTGCTACTTACCATAATGCGTGCGGGCTTTAGTTTTTTAATTCTCCCTGAACAAAGATACATTTAATTTTTAGAAACATGAACTTTGTTCCAAAATGTTTAATAAAAATTCTACCTTAAAAATATTTTCTGGGCTATGTGCAGTATCTTTTGTCACTCAGTTATGGCTCACTGTCTACATGGAACCAATTCCCCTGAACATTTGAACTTTACCAAAATTTCACACTAGGATGTTACAGATTGATTTATGCACTGCCAAAACATTTTGAGCAGTGAACTCTATGTGTGCCAAAATAATAGGGACCCACGAGGCTATTAATTAAATAGTTTGTATATTTCATATAACCAAAATATTTCTTACCTGAAATTCCATGAAGAATTAATGAATACAAAACAGAATTCCCTCAGATTAATGATAGGTTGGTGTTAGTAATTTCATTTGGTGAATTTTTTATTTGGTTCTTTAAATATTAAAAATATAAACTGTGCCTTAGGTTAGAGTGGAGGTCAATTCATCAGAGTCATAAGACAAGAAAAATGAATTATAAAGTGAAAGGGAAAAGCTAATTAATGAGTGAATTACAAATAATTTAGTATAATTATACACAGAATAAGCATACCGTTAAGGAATAGTTTCCCCAGAAAGAACTCAAAAATGCAACTATTGGTTTATTTATAGCTCTATAAAGTTATTATTTAGAAGTTATGCCTTTCAAGACATAGGTTAGCCAAAATTATTTCAAGAAACATGATCGTCTAACCTTGAAGCTGGCACCTTATCCTGGCTAGTCTCTGCCTTAAGACGTAGAAAGCTGCAAAACAAATGTCCAAAAAAAGAAATTCCAGATCTTTTCTCTGTAAGGAGGCTGGGCTTGGGTATTTATCAACTCGTTACATTCCCGGAGACTTACACACATTCAATGTTCAGTGCTTCTCTGAAACAACAAAAAAAAATTCTAGGACATGTTTAAAATAGTAATATCGTAGTCACCATTTTGTTATTAAAAAAACATCTTGTAACAAAAGTATTAACCAATAATTGAAGTTATGCTATTCTTCTATAGTCCAAATTCTAATTAAAATATTTCAGAGCTTGTATGACACTGTTATCTTCCAATTCAAATTTTCATTTTCAGAATATTACTATTTGGGTCTTAGAGACAGTATCCTTTTACCTAAATGAGTGTTACACCAAATATGTGAACAAAAATTAAAACTTTGGATCAATTATTCACCAAGGCTGGTAGTTTTTAAATTGATACAACTTTACTTACCCATTTCACCAACTTTGGGGAAGAAAGATTAACACAGTTTTCTTCCCTTTCTCAGCATTTTCTTCTGGCATGGCTGCTTTGGTTGTCAGTGGCAATAAGGATGAACTGTGAAAGCTCAGCCAGTTCATTGGCAGGTGCATAACAACCCACTTGGATGGAAAAGTAAGGGGGAGACGCTACAACTGACTAACAGGCTGCTTCCCCCAGGCAGGGTCCCAGAGCCACAGGGAAAGAAGATCTGTGTTGCTTCTTTCTGGCTGACGCCTTCCCCCTTTAAAGCAACTTTGACAAGATTCTTAATGTATTTATCTTATTTAAAATTACTGAAGGAAGACTTCTTTTGGAAAACAGCAGAAAAAATTTAAAATCAAATTTAACCCAATTGAAGCAGTAATTTAACCTGTGATCCAGAATTACTGCTTTGTATTTTTAAACAAACACAAGACATTTGTGTGCTAGGGTTGTTGTCATTACTATTGCCGGCTGGGTTTACAACCAATTAGTACTCTGTTTTATTGTTGTTTTCAAATTTTAAAGAACCCACCCTTCCTTAAAACAAAATAATGAAATATCAAGTATAGTCTAAACAAACAGCTAAAAATAGTCAAAGCATAAATTAAATTCTGGATCACAAATTAATGAGACCGATTTATGACTTAGTTCTGCATGAGAAAGAAAAAAATATAAAAGGATACCGTTTCTCCAGTATTTGATAATTGCCAATTCTGAACAACATAATTTATCAGAGAAATATTATAAACTATTTTAAACAACATAAAACAAGTCAGCAAAGAATAGCAAACATCACTATTTTCTAACTAGCTATATTAGTACCAACCGATCAAACAGTTCTGTATAGTTTATTTCCTTCTTATAACATCTTACAGTTGGGTCAATTTGTCCCACTTAACAAAAATTAATCTGGACATAAACAGGTTTAGAGAATTTGATGGTGTAAACATATGTACTGTTCCTGTTTAGACTTCTAACATAAAATCTTCATTAAGTTCCCCTATTTTAAAATTTACATTTTAAAACTATATCAAAGTGAATTTTAAGTTAAAGAATTATTAAACCTGGCCTACATTACTCCCACAAAGTTGCTACAGACATTTTCATAGGCAACAATCATGACTTCTTGTAAAGTTGCTCCCCAAAAGGCCCTGCACGTATGTGTGTGTGTGTGTGAGTGTGCATGGTGCACTTCACCGTTAGAAACCCTAAGCACGACTTGCTAACAGCACACCATGCAGGGTACTGCAGTGAGCGCAAGCACACTGCCTGTAGAGCCGCCTGCTGAGCTCACAGCTCTGCAGCTCTCTCCCTTGCAGCTCACCCAAGGGTGCTGCTGCTGCTCCTGGCACGGGGCTGGGAGTGGGAGGTTCACAGGGGTAACTGCTCTCTACGTGCATGGACAAAGCAACCAAGCACTCTGATGACTGCATGAAGCTGTGAATTGTGATTCACACAAACCAGAGAAATTAAACTGATCAGAGATTATCTTTTGTCTGCTACATGCCAGTTTACAAAGTTGGAGATAGTCCTAAACTTCAGATAGTGTTAAAGAGAACAACAAAAGAAACCTTAAGGGGCCACTTGTGAAGCCTGTGCTTGTCCAAGGATCACCCCTGAGCAGGTACTGTTCAGTTTACTGTGACAGGGTATAAGGTGCCCAAAGGTGAGGCCAGGCAAAAATCTCTGGAAAGGAAATAAAATGTTGTGGACAGAGATGGCCCCTGGGGGACCACAGGCTCTGCTGGAAGCACAAAGCTTCTTGGGCCAGCAGTGCTGGGGACAATCTCACTTCCTCACATGTGACAGTGCCAGGGATAGGGAGGCAAGGGACAGGGCCACCCTGCCGCATACATTTCTACCCCTTTCCATGGTCTTCAGGTAGAGACCGGTAGGGACTCTAAAGAGTTCTCCTTCCCTGTCCTTATATTTCATGGTTTTCATGGCTGTGCTTGTCTGGTACTCTCTTCACAGACAGCTGTCCCACTCGGTGCCCTTGGGACACCAGTGTTTGGGATAACGGACCCTATGAATACACAGTAATTGAGTCAGAGCCTGGAGGGCCTCAGCAGGCCATGCACTACTTCGTAAATATTAAAGATACAGAAGAATCCCTCAGATCTCGATGCAAGATTTAAAAAACATTCAGCAATTCTATCTATACATTATTTCTTCATAATTCCGTTTTTCATCACCAAAAATAGTTTTCAAAACCACTTCTGGCCTAGTTAAGAACTATTAGAATGTCATAATCTTGGCCATTCACCATGAGCAAGACACGATAGAAAGTACTTTAATTCATCAATAAGTTTAAAACTCAATCCAAGCTGAGTAACATAGCATAGGCCTCTAATCTGTACTACTTGGGAGGCCGAAATAGGAGGATTAGAAATTCAAAGCCAGCCCAGGCAACTTGTTAAGAACTCATCTCAAACAAAACAAAACAAAGCACCAAGTCTAAGGACCTCAAAAACAGTATCTTTGGGAAATACTCTGAAAATATAATCATAGGAACTTGGAACAATTTTTTTCAGTAAAAACTGTTAACATATTAAGCATACACTATTTGAAGTCAACTCTCAACGCTCATGTATAATAAGTAAATAAATGGGATTACGCTGACTTGCTACTTGTGCTCTCCGGTGACAATAACTATGCTCCTGGTTGGCACACAAACTTCTGCCAGACGATTCCTGAGTTCATATCAAGTCTTAGCACTGAAATATAGCAGGAGGTGCCAAAGGCTTTGGAAAAATATTTTGTGTGTTATGAAACTTACATGCGGAAAGCCTACACCCACGGAGGTAGCGTCCATAAAACCGGCAGCGCACAACTTTGATTATTTAGGAAGCTTCCACTGAAACTGAATTTGAGAACTCTGATTTATGAAAATAAGGGTCGAGTTTTTGAAAGATAGTATTGGTTTTAGCACAGTACATCTAAATCTAAGAACTGCTAATTATTTCTTCCTTTATGTACTTCAGCCCAAATTAAACAGTGATGACACACTTCCTGAAATTTCACCTACAAAAGCAACATTACCTATGTGATCTGTGGCTACTATACATTAATAGGAAAGACACATTGATTCTTGGGGATTTGTGTCATTACCCTAAAATATGGCTAATGAAATACTGACCAAATGAAGCATTTTTGTTTTGAAAGAAGGTGAAAAAATCACACACATGCGTACAATATAGCTACGATAATAACTGATTTTAGCTACCTTTTAATTACTGATGTGCAAATAACCTAGAGCAAATCTTGAGTCCCAAATCTCTAGTCCCCAGAAACCAGTTCCACAAAGGCTGTCTCCAGACTTCAGTTAATGAGGGTTCAGTAACGAGGACTCCTAATTAAATAGAGTTGGGGAAAAGGTATTTTTCTAACTCAAATATCATATTCTAAGGCTGAAAAAGCATTCTTATTATTCATATATCTCTCTTTCCATCAAAATGAAGAATAACAAGTTGATTTAACAGCTTCAGAAGGATGAAATAAAATTAAAATTCCTCACAGAATCAATAGCGTGGGAATCACAGCTGTCAATCAATATTTACCAAATGTCATGATACTCCATCACACCACACATGCGGTATACTGTTCTCCTTTATGCTGACATTATTAGGAGTTTCATTAGGAATTCTGTTGGGACCAAACTAAGTCTTTTATTATATATTACAAATAATTAGGTGATGAAACCATAAGTTTTAGAAGTTCAGTTCATTAAGACAGAATTTCCTTATGTATGATATTACTTCACTGAATGCTCTACACAACACAGCAATTTTTAGTATGCGAGTGTACTTGGTACCTACTGTACCCATGAGCTCCGGGGATGCACCACCACTCATGTTAGTCACGTCAGAGCCACATGAGCCCTGGGAAGCTGACATTTGCTATGGCGTAGTCCACGATGGGTCTCGCTGAGATTTGTTTCAGTAGGTTATCTGGACTGCACTCTGTTATCTTTGAAGGTTGGCCACTTACATGCTCTGACAGAGACGTGGAAGTGCTGATTGTGGCAGTGCCAACATCTCAGCTGCCCTGCAGGTTGCTCCAGGGTGGGATTCAAACAGGTTAGATTCCTGGCCCATGCAATGGTCTGAGGAAACAGGGCCCTTACTGGATTGATGCCTTCACAGGACAGACACTGAGCCATCTTTTTGTTTTATCATCAATTAGAGGTTTGTGGGGTTTCTTTGCTTTCTCTTCAAGTATACATGGGCAAGGACCTGAGCTTCTACTAGCCCTGGGCCATCAGGACTGTGGGAGAATTCACCCCTCCTTGGGCCCCTTGAAAAGGACCCTACGGTCTAAGTGCTGGGTGAAGACAGCAGAGCACCCCCAGGCTCAGCCGGGAGTTCCCTCAGGCCTCACTCAGCAGCTGATTTAAAGCAGCCTTCGATGAGATGTTCACATGCCCTAACCCAAGCCATAACCTGCATGAAAATGAACAGGTGCAGAGCAACATGGAGGTGAGCTTATATATTGATACCTAAGGAGTACAAAACTGATACTGAACATCATCTCCTACTGATTTCTTTGGAGAAGCCACTTATACTGAAGCCAGCTCAGAGGGCATGGGTCTGCACTCCATTCCCCATGACTCCAGCGAGAACTCCAACAAATGCCACCTGACCTTGTAAGTACAGAGGCTAAATGCAACATAAACAAAGACAGGCCTTTGTTAAAGAGTGCAGCAACATTTAGGCTGGTTGTCAGTGGCTCCTAATGTGACACTGTCTGACTCACCTGCAGGTACCCACTGAAGCCTCACACAGCTAGAGGTCACAGTAGGACATGCAAGTGGGACCATCCTGAGCCATCAGAAAGCTAAGGACAGGGACAGTGCTTCTGAAATGAGGGCTTACTAGGGTGCATCACAGAAAAGCATATGATCAACCTGCTTCCCGGGACCTGCTCTTCTAGAGTCCTATGTGGGGCAGTCTTTCATAAAAGTGCTTTTCCGAAACCACAAACACCATCATTGGCCAGCTCTTCAGGACCACATGAGGGTCTGTGCTCAGAGCCTCATGGAACAAAATCATGGGCTCCCCGACCTGCACCTCAACTAACTGGTTAGTTTTTTTCCCAGTAAAAAACAGCAGAGGGCTGGCAAGATAGCTCAGTGGACTAAGCTGCTTAGGCAAGTGCAGGGACCAGAGTTCAATCCCTGGCAATACATGCCATAGCAGCCTTGCCCTTGGGTATACTGAGCCAGCCTAGACCAGCTGTGGTCCACACCGGTAATTCCAGCGCCAGGGAGGCTGAAAACAGGAGGATCACTACAAGTCTGAGTTGTGTAGTGAGACCCTGTATAAGAAACACAAAATAAAATTTTAAAAAAGCAGCAATTACATTTCTATTTTTCCTTGGGCTCTTGGAAGCTAAGTGCTACACCATAAGACATATGTAGTTTCCTACGGCTTAGACATCTGTATTTTAATAACCCTCCTCTGGAACATCTTTTATTACTCCCTATCATCCTTGTTAATTATATTTTCCTATCTTGTTGCACGGATGCCTAGAAGCAACTTCACATCTTTTCCCTAACAAGATAAGCATAAACAACTATACCCAGAGAAGTCAATTGCATTTATCTTTTAAAATATCGTGTAAGTGTAGGCAGTACAGCAATCATTGTAGAATTCCTGTTGAGTTGTTTGGTAAAATACTATATCATTTCTAATGGTTTTTTTTTTTTTTTTTTTTACTATTTTGTTTATTTACTTATTTTATTTTGTATTTAGGGAAGGGTCTACAGGGCGTTCAGGGTCTCACTACTAGATCAGACTCATAGTGATCCGCCTGTTTACAGTCTCCCAAGAGCTGGGATTACAGGTGTGCACCACCATGCCCAGTCTCAATTGCCATCTCAGTGCGCCCCCTGGAGGGCGGGGCCCAGGCCCAGGGATGGAACCACAGGCCCCTGAGCCTGCTTACAGGCTTTTTAATCCCCTGAGCTATTTGGCTGGCCATTTGTATTCTTTTTAGATAATTACAAAAGGAAGAAAGAAAGAAAAACCTAAGGAATCAAAGTAGAAAGTGTCTGGATAGAAGGTTTCCACTCTGTAATACTGGCTAAGATTTATTCTCCTTTGATTTACATATTTTTTACAATAAAATGGTACAAATACAAAAAAAGTAAGAATAAATTGAGTTTTTTCATTTATAATACTAATACAGATGTATGATAAATACAATCTCCCTATATCTAATTGAATATAATGATAATGACCGATGCAGTGACAGTCATTGTAGCATACAGTATTTTGTAAAAGCACAATATTGAAAACCACTTCACATACCTAAGTAGGGGATCATTATGGTACATCTATAAAAAGAGCATACTGGCCAGGCATGGTGGCACATGCCTGTAATCCCAGCACTTGAGAGGCTGAAGCAGGAGAACCACTGAGTTAAGGGCTGGCCAGGGCTACATAGTGAGTTCAAGGCAGCCTGAACTACAGAGCGAGACCCTGTCTCAAAAGCACCGAAAAAAAAAAAGTATAGCACATTGTATGGCTATTTAAAAGAATCAATCATACTTCTATAAACTGACAAAGACTGGTCTTTGTATGAAAAAAATTAAGAGAAACCATGATTTTTACTTTGCACTAATATTTTAAGGAAAAGGAAATGTTGGAAATACCTAGAAATCTCCACAAGGCTTAATAGGAAACAGTATTGGCCTGCTGGGGACTGGAATCAGTGTCTGGACAACAGCAAAGTCAGAAATATTTACCTTTGCTGCCCCCTTTTTCTCTCCCCCACTTTTCAGATTTCACTTACTCATGTGTTTCTTTCTTTAAAATTTAAGAGAAAAAGATATATTTATGTATATAGGACGGATAACACGGATAATTGTACTGCTGATTTCTGCTGGTCCTTTGAAAGGAGCAGTTGGTGCTTAAATCTTTTTTTTCTTTTCATTCTTTTTTTTTCTTTTCAATTTCTTATAACTTGTTGTTTTGTTGGGTTTTTATAAAATCAATTTTCCAAGTTTATAGCTGGTAACTGAAACAACCAATTTGAAGGTAACTTCATGCGATACAGCAGCCACTGTTGAATTTCTACTACTGTGTTTAGTGAAATTTTGCATCATTTCTAATTTTTTATTACTATTTTGCATTCTTTAAAAAATAAAAAAAAATATCTAAATATATAACTGTGCTAAAGATTAGCTGATGGGAAGAGGTATATACTCCTACACCTCTGAAGTCACTTTTAAAAAGAAGTTTTGATAAAAAATGTTATTCTTCCTGAAAGTCCTTTTAGTTTTAACAGTGTCCCTGAGATGGCATCAGGATCTTAGAATCCTACCTACTCCTCCCTGGTAGACCATGAGACCAGGAAAACAGCACACACCACACACAGTGGGCTATGAGTTATGGCTGAAGCCATAGATACCGGAGGATCGATGAATGAGTGCCTAAGAGAGCACGTGAATATTACAAAGTAAAAAGTGATCTACATTCATATAAAGTAGATGAGTGGTAGGGAGAAAAGCGGGGCAGACCTGAAAAACGCACGCATTTCGTCCCAACCTCCCAGCTTTGGCCAGTCAGCCCTAATCCTCTGGTCTGAGGGGAAATGTTGAAAATAGAACAGATACACGGAGGCCAGAGTAGGGATCAGAGCACCCCGAAAGGAGCAACAGGTGAGACTGCACACATGGGGTTGCCAAAGCCTTAAGTCAACACCACGACCCTGACACTTCCATCAATGTACTCACTCACAAGTAAAGAACCATTGGCCACCAATCAAAACAGCAAACAGACATGCACAGCCCTGGACCATGTATAGAAATGCATCATGCAGAAGGGTCCCAACACACGCAGAATGACACAGTCAACATTATGTCCAAGGTTATTTGGTTAGCAAGCGATTAATGAAGAGACTTGCTAAACAGTGGTATAGCCGTGCAGTGGAATACTACAAACCTACTCAAAGGTCAGGCGGCTTTATCAGAGCAGATGATAAGGCCCAGCAGTGTATCTCAGCCGACTAAGCACTCGCTTAGGTAAGAGCAGGGGCCAGGGGTCGATCTGTGGCACCACATGCTGCACCGGCCCCGCCCCTGGGTGCACTGAGCTGGCAATGGAGTCCGCCATGGTGGTGCACGCCAGTAATCCCAGCACTAGGGAACTAGGGAGGCAGAAATCAGGACAATCACTATGAGCCTGAGCTGCATAGTGAGACCCTGCACACACACAAGAAAACAAACCTTAAAAAAGAACAGATGATAAAGAATCAAGATGAACAATTGAGAAAAGGAATAAAGGTACAGAACAGTGCATACAGTATCTTTTTTCCTTTGTATAAAATGGGCAGGTAGCAGGGTAGCTATATAAAAATTTACCATTCAGTATGTAAAGTATTTTTTAAAGATGCACAGACAAAAAAAAAAAAGAAAAAGCCTGATGATATGCATTTGTCTGTTTCTCTGAGGAGGGGTACCAGAGACAGTGAGTATATTTGCTTGCACAAAGCAAATTAATATTTTAGAAATAGTGATGAGAAAAATGTTAAAACCTGCCCAAAATTAGTGCAAAACAACCGAAGTGCCTGTACCCAATGGAGAGGCAGGAGAGAGAGCTGGCCCATGGAGACCTCTTCCCTGCCCTTCACCTGCCCCACAAAGGTGGTCCAGGCCCTGCATGGACGGTCCTCCCTCATGCCCTGCAGGACATTAGACCGTGTCCCCCCAACATTACCAGAAGACCTCAGGACTTGGCTCATTCCACCAAATCACCATGAGTGAAAAGACAACCCATGAACTGAGAAAAAATTTCTGCCAAATCTCCCTCAGACAAAGGCCTTCTATCTAGAACATATAAAGAATTAAATAAAATCAGGCCCCCAAAATTCAAAGACCCAATTCAAAAATGGGGATCTGAGATGAATATACACTTCTCAGATAAAGAAATACAAATAGCAAATATATGAGAAAATGTTCAACATCATTGGTCATTCCAGAAATGCAAATTAAAACAATACTGAGATTCCATCTCATCCCAGAAGAAACAGCTATCATCAAGAAGTCAGTCAATAACAAATGCTGGAGGGTGTGTGAGTGAAAAGGAACCCTTCTCCACTGCTGGTAGGAGTGTAGACTGCTGCAACCACTGTGGAAATCAGTGTGGAGATTCCTCAAAAAGCTAGGATGGGAGGTCCCATTTGACCCAGTTATTTTCCTTTTGAGTATTTTCCCAGAAGAATTGAAAACATCACACCACAGCAATATATGTGCACTCATATTTACAGCAGTACCATTTATAATTGTTAAATCTTGGAAACAACCCAAACGCCCATCAACCAAGAGATGAATAAAAAAGATGTCATATTTTTATATAATGGAACATTATTCAGCTACAAAGAAACAAACTCCAGGCTTTGATAGGTAAATGGATACAACTAGAGATCATATTCATAAGTGACATAAATCAGACTAACATATGCAAACATCATAGCATCTCCTGAGTTTAAGAAACTGATAGAGTAAATGAGATTCAAAGGATATTGTGAAAGGGAAAAATTGCTCAAAGGGAAAGAATAACTGGAATGAGGGAAAGGAAAAAAGAAGGGGAAATATATAAATACACACACATGCACAGAAGACAGCTAAGACAGTTATACAAATTTCTATTGGTTTATTGAAAGAAATAGTGCTTAATTTTTTAATCAATTTTACATACCTATATCTGGTAATCTAAGCAATTGCTTTGAATATAAAAACATGCAACACAATAACCACTGTTAATTTCCTATGTTTTAAAATTCTGTATTGTATTTGTGTTTTCTTTATTCTCTTTAAAATAAAAAAAAAAAATGCAGAGAACTTGAATTCTACAGACAGACAGCATAAACACCAGACTTGCCACGAACAGGGTTGGGTGGGGAAGCACAGCCGTGCTTTGGAAGCCAGCCAACAAATTTCCGAGAGACAGAATCAGTCTTGGGACACAGGTGCTTGGGCAGTCTCAGCACACACCTGGCTGCTCCCTCTTTGGCCGGCAGCAGGTTTGTGGTCAGGTCCAGTAGCTTGACTTGGGCCCTTTTCTCAGCTACAGGTCGCAGCTGTAAAAGTGCTCAGTTTCTAATACAGTAGGGTTAAGGCCCTCGCAGATTTGCTTTAGATGGAAACCTCAGGAAACTGGCAGATCTTAATAGCATTGTGGTAAAGGTCAGTTCTAATCAGGGAAAAGAATGATGGAACAAACTAATTCCTGTGAAACCTAACTTTGAAGGCTACACACACTCAAAAATTACCTGCTTGAAAAGGTCAAGCCTCTTCAACACCACTTCTAGCCTGGAACCCACATTCCAAGACCACTTGAAGTTCCTCAATGTACATGGTGTTCTTAAACAACCTTCTGAGGCAAGTTGAGTAATCTCCATTAGAAATTGCCTAAGTTTTTGGAGACTTGGGGGTAGGGGGAGTAGAGCCACAAGTAACTGTAAGATCATCCTCTGCCTTGCTCTTACTCTCATCAAGGCAAAATAACAAAAATAACCCAACAGACCAAATATAGACTCTGGCTTCACCCAAACAGGGAGGGAGTCACCCAACCCCAATGCAGGACAGGGGAGGATGTGCAGCTCCACTTCCAAGCCAGCCTTGAGTCAGGCCAGCAAGATGTGCTGACTCCAACAGCATCTGCCTCTCAGGACTCCAGCTCCTCCAGGGACACACAGCTGTACACATACAGGAAGTTGCTCTAAGTCTGAAATACAAAGTCATGATCAACAGAAGCTACTGCAACTGTTGACTCCAGTAACAAGGCTTTCTCTCAGAGTGGTCGCTCTGTGGGGAAGCATGGCCTGGTCATGGCTCTGAAAGCTGATATCCAAATCTCTCACTTAGAGTTGGGGATTTGAGTGAGTGGCAGAGTACTCACCTATAGGGTCTACAACCTGGGCCACTGTCCAATTTATCCAATTACTGTACACTCAAACTATCAAAGACAGATATAATCTACATAATTTTGTGACTAGGAACAAGAAGTCAAGACTAGTAAAAATTAATAACCACATTCCTTTCACAAGACTGCTTCTGAACCCAGATACAAGTAAATAAATGTGAAATTTAAATATCTCACCCCAAATTCTCTGCTGAAACTTGCCATTTGAGATACATAATTAGATAATTTGCTTATCAGTCTTTCCAGTTCACAATTCGCTAGTAATACACTCTCC
The DNA here is from genome assembly GCA_004027915.1 of Capromys pilorides. NCBI lineage: Eukaryota > Metazoa > Chordata > Mammalia > Rodentia > Capromyidae > Capromys > Capromys pilorides. The sequence continues at coordinate 33,980 of PVKN010001660.1, forward strand.
AAGTACATTATTTGATCTCTGCAAAATAGCTTCTAGGTAAAGTACTATTTCCCAATTCCCTATGCTTCATTAATCTGTAAGTTTTTCTAAAGCCAATAAAAAATATTTTCACTTCACTTGGCATGTATAAAGCTGCCACCTTTATTAATGGCATGGAAGAAATAAGAGGACCTGGGAAACAGAACTACAAAAGCAAAGTCAACCTGTAGTTATACATTTTCTGGCTTCCCAGACCTCTGACAGAAACACAACAAGACTCCCACACTTCCCCTGGTCTGCAGGATACATGATTCAAAACCACCCCAACTCATGGCATTTTCAGAGACCACACACTGTTCACTGACAGGGAAAACCACAAACTGAAAAGCCCTGCTGAAACCCAGAACTACTCACATTCAAAGCTTTTCTTCACATCCCTAGAAAGCGTTTCAGCAGACACTGCTGTCGTAAGTCACACACTCAGCCAGGTCTCCAAGTGCACAGAAACACAGCAGACAGAAGAGACAAGAAGCCAGGGTCCTGAGTCTGCAGAGCCTTCTTCGCACCAAGGAAGACCCTGATGGAGTGTGGGGTTGCTATGCACATTGAAAACCTGCTTGCAAAGTAAGCTAGGAAAGGGAAATTGGCTGATCAGATGCAAAATTCAGGGCTTGGCCTCAAGTGACATAAATTATCTAGTGTTTAGGTAAGAATTATTTCCATAGGACACTTAGCTTTTAAAGTAGAACATACAATCCCAAGACATCCCCATCCCCATTGCAGAAGTTTCTCCTTGGTAGGAGCAGAAAAGTAGCTAATACAATAGAACGAAACGTGCTGCTGTTATATTGGAAAAGGTAAGGAGCAGAAAGTTATAAAGGCACAAACGAAAAATATATTGCAGCAGCCTCTGTGCGCTGCACATACCTCAGTGTGAACAGAATAAGGAAATTCCACTTGACAATAAAGAGCTGCAAGTTGCAAACTAGCACAACCACTGTGGGAGTCAGCTTGGAGAGTCCTCGAAAACTAAAAACACAAATACAATCAACGGAGCTATTCCCCTCCCCCAGAGTTGAAGCCATTATTTCATATGACAGTGATCCACGTGCATCTATGTTTGCAGCAACTCAACTGACAAGAGCTAAACCTTGGAAGCAACCAATATATCCATTAACAGATGAATGAATTTAAAAAATGTGGTATTTGTATAAAACAAAGTGCTAGTGTGCCACAAAAAGGGTAAACTTGAGTCATTTTTAGAAAATGGAATGACCTTAAGTCCATAATGGTAAGTGAAATAAATTAGATGCATGAGCTTAAATATGACATGGCTTGTCTTAAACGAGAAACTTAAAGTATAAGTAAATTAAAGAGCAAAGTAAGAGGGCCAACAAGATAGCTCAGTGATCTAAAGCACCTGCTTAGGCAAGCTTAGGCAACCGCAGGGACTGCAGTTTGATCCCCAGCACCACGTGCTGTGCCAGCTTCACCCCCAGGGCAGGCTGAGCCGGCCATAATAAATAAATAAATACATAAGTAGGTAAATAAATAAAGTTTAAGAGCAAAGTAAGAGCTAGACAACAGAAATCAGAAAGATAGTTCTTTGGCAGATTGGAAGGGAATCAAGAGATGGAGGAGGGCGGGAGTAAAAGAATTAAGGTGTGCTATGTGCACAAACAGCTCCCCACAGAGAATGGAATCACTAGGTATTGCAAACATGTACCAAGAAAAATTAAAATTTAAAAGAAGAGTCACATTTGATATCCAACAAAACTAAAGCCCAAGACAACCAGAAAACTGAGTTTGGGATTTTCTGCATCCAAGAGACGAATTTATGAGTCAAGATCACAAAACAAAGAGACAAAGGAGACACAGAAGTCAAGGCTGTGACAGCCAACACAGCCTTGTTCTAGAACAGGCCGCGTGGGGCAGGAAAGCCGGGAGCGCGCCAAGCAGGACAGGCGGGAAGTGGGGTTGGATGCTGTGCCCATCTGGGCATCTGGAATCCATCCTTCCTTAGCCCCAGGAGAAAGGAGGGAAGTCCCTCGGCTGAAGGTGGCTTTGTGGCTATACGCAGCGGGCAGAGGGCCATAGGGCAGCCACACCAGGCTCTCCACACTCACACAAGGAGGGCAGTGTTGGAGCCCAGGCAGCACTTGGCTCTCCAGACCCGAATATGGAGTCAACTCTCTCACAAGGGCTGTGCCACATTGAGGCACCAAAGGGTCGCCAGACGGAGGCACGAGATCTAACAAGCAATAACAAGCTAACCCCACGTGCACACGCCTTCTAAGAGAGCCACTGAGGTACCGTACATGGGGCACTGCCTGTGCTATGTTGTGCTGTTTTGAAGGAAAATTCCAACATGAGTCACTCAGCAGAAAAGAGCACTAGGCTTCCTTTGATAAGGAAAGAAGCCTTACAGAAAGAGCCCTCCGACTGTGGAGGGGCCAGAAAGCCAGAATTACTTTTTTACATGGAATTTACATGCTGTTAGGAATTTTTATAGGTAATCCATTAATACATTTAATGGCTATGCAATAGTGGGGCACTTTCCTTGAATATATGTCCTGATAGGCTTGTTCATTTCATAAAATCTCTCTGAAAAACAACAAGGAATGTTGGGTGATGTTCCACTCATCCCTTTGGGCTGACCTCTGACCCCACATTCCTCGACCTGTTTACATCAAAACAAAGACAGGCAGAACTCTGAACCGACCAGAGACATTTAGAGCAAGATTCTGGACAAAAATAAAACACACAGAAACACACCGACACAAGTCTCTGAAGTCAGAGACTTGCCATCTTCACTGTTAGAGGCGAAAATCAATGGGCCCCTCCTTAATTTATGAGTCTTATTTTATTGAAATACAAAGAATTTTGGAAGCATTTTTGCTCTTGGCAGTACCACAGTGACAACCATCACAGGTCTAGAGCAGTCTGCTACCTCTGATACATCCTTACTCCAATGCCTTTCCAGTAGCAGTATTCTCTTCCATTTCTTTCACTACCAACTCTACATACAGTACCAATTCAGTGCCAAAAATTGCAATTTGGGCAAAATCATTTTATACAATTTTATAACATGATCATTTCAATAATTAGCTCACGCTGTGCTGCAGTTTTCTCAAACCACTGTGGCATAATAAGAGAGAAGAGACAAACACTAGCAGATACTATATTTAACTGTTTTGCCTTCTTTTAGAAACAAAAATGGAAGTATAAATACACCAAAATTATCCTGTGACTATTAGGAAAGCTATGTGGAAAGTAAAACACTAGGAAATCTCTTGAATGATAAAACTCTGTAATGGCTTTGTAACATTACAAGGTCTCTGCATAAGTTTAAATTCAGAATTGCTGAACAAGTGCCTTGGAGGGAAGAGTTCATAACATGACACAGAAAACCAGAACAGCTCCCAGAGGTGCTACCTGGGGAATTCAACCTCCCTCCCAGAGACCCAGGGAGTGTTTCCCTTGGACTCCTTTCAGTGCATCTGGCAGGAAGCCTGTGCTCCCCAATCTCTGCCTTTCCAAGGGAAGGGTGCCCCACTGCTGCCGAGGGCTTTCTGCCAGTGCAGCCCAGTCCTGGGTGCAGCTGGGTGTCTGCCGGACCCCACAGCACTTCAGCATTTGATTATGGCAGCAAAGGAGGAGGATGCTATCTCCATTCCTACTAACAGACTCCCTGCTTTTCCTGTGGGAGGATGTGTTTAGGCCTGGGCCAAGGCAGGGATACACTTAGTTATTTCACCGGTGGTTTCTCAAATTCCACACCTGTTGGCCTCTGGCCATGCAAACACTCAGACTGCGCTGATCTAACTGGCAGAAGACTCATTTCCTTCAGGTCTTGCACTCTTTCCTGGAACTTTTCCTTTAAAACACTATGAACAGATCAGGCAGCGAGGGCATAGCATCTCTGCCTCCTTCTCTCACTTACTAGAAACTAGAGTGACCCCCATTCTAACAAAGGAGCAGAGGCCAGGCAGGGTCGAGGGCCTCTATCGTGGCTTGCACAGAGCAGATAGATAAGCATAAGTCCCCATCACCATCCCATCCCCACCTGCCAGAGACAACAGCCTGTGTGTACAACAAGAGCCACCCTCTGCCTGCCACAGTCCACCCTCACAGAGTGAGAATGAACCTCACCCACATGCTCAAAGATCAGCGTAGCTGGGGGCAGCTTACCCTTTCTGGCCTCAGTTTACCTGCCAGCTATTTCTGTGGCAAGCTCCTCTACCAGCCCAGCTTTGGCTCCTTCCCCTGGTCCTGGGAGCTGCTTCCTCCATAGGGAAGAAGAGACCAAGATACAACCCAGCATGGGTCTCTTCGTCTCTCTGCCTGTGTCTCCAACTCTTTAAAGACATCCTGTATATTTATTCAATCATTTGCTGTCAAAATTTTGAGACTGAGGAAAGATTTGGAAATTTTTCTAAATAGTTTCTAAATTTTCCAAACATTTGAAATGTAGCTCTAATATTTTACCTTTATAATGTCCATTTTGATTGTGAAAAAACAGAAACTATGGTTCTGGTTTGATACTTATGAGTTTGACTGCTTCCAAAGCTTCCAGATGATGTTTTCTAAAGGTCCTCTCTGACTATACCCGGTGGCCCATTAGGAATACTGTCAGCACACCCGCTCTTTGGTGGAGATTTTGCAGTACTCTAAGGTTCCAAGTTTATTTGGTGTAAATAGCGTCTAGACTCCTTATCATACTCCATCTCAGGGCCTGGAGCAAAGAAACAGGTAAGCACAACGGGAGCACAGGAGTGGCAGCCCTTAAGCATGGGGGCTCAGGTGGGCCAGGGACTCTGACTGCCCACCTGAGGCAGATCTGTACACCTCTGTGAAGAGGAGGCTGACACTGTAGCCCGGGCAGAAACCCCCTTCCAGGACCCGGGGTCCATGATCTGATACTCACGCTGACACTGTCCCCAGGAGCGTCGAGTCCAGCCCCAGCAGCAGTCAATCCTCCCAGCATAGTGACAGAGGCCAATCGAGGACACGAACTGCCTGGGCCACCTACCACACACAAACAACAACATAAAGACACAGCAGATGGAAAACAATTTTAGAGGAAATCAAAGCACATCCAACAAATTTCCTAGAACTCTTTCATGCCTATAGAAATTTAAGGTTAAAGACACAGGAATAGTTCTGCTATGATCTAATATCAAATCTCAGACACCAGGCATGCAAGCAAACACATACCTCACATGCACACTTGCACATGAACACACACACACACACAGCACACCACAGTAGGGGAAAAGAGTAACAGTCTTTTCTAACTAGTTATAGCACCAGCTAAAACCAAGAGTCCTCAAGCCTGCCAGTCACAGGGAGGTTTGTGAGGCTTGAGATGAAACAGATTCCTTAAGACTCACACCTGTTACTGGGGTGGGGAAAACCAGTTTTGACTGATTCATCATAAACTGAAAAGTATTAAATAGTAAAAGACATGTCAAAGCAAAAGAAATTCTTGTCTCACAGAAAGGGCAGATGGGAAGGAATATAAAGAGGAGGTTCCTGAGAACCAAAAGAAACAGCCGGAGAAAACTCTACAAAAGAGGAGAGGAAAGGGAAAGGGAAAGGAAAAGGAAAGGGAGAAAGTAAACACTAGAAAACAAAAGCTAAATAAAACCGAAGAGCTTAGAGTGTAGCAGACCTCTCCAATGGGTTGAAGTGCGCCTGCAGTAACACATTAATAGATTTTGTTTTCCTTGTTAGTGTAAATGATGTGCAAGGAAAGTGGCAAGTTTCAGGATGGATTCCCTCAGTTGCCAATCGTTCCCTTTAGATTCACGCTTAACTGCATTTTTCCTCTAAGAAGAGCACCATTTTATTTGGCTGTAATCACCCTTCTAAAGTTACAATCTGAGCCTATCTTGTAAATGTGTGTGCAAGAAATGCAAAACATGGCCTAGCTGGACGAGGAACTGTTTCTAGAAACTCAATGCAGTTCAGTTCAGAGGCCTGGCCTCGGGCTGCTCCCCTTCAACGCTTCCCATTCCCTCGGCCTCACCTGCGTCTCTACCCGAACCCCAACGCCAATCTAAGCCCAGCCTTGCTCTCGGAGCCAGGTCGCCCATCCGTACGCTTTCCAGCACCGGACCCATGGGTTCCGAGTGCGGGACGACTGTCTAGGCAGAGGCAGGGGGCGCCGGCCAAGAAGAACACCGCGAGGGGCAGCAGGACCTGTCACGGGGAGCCCAGGGCAGGCGGCGAGTCACCCATCCACACCCACAGGCTCACACGCTCACACGCTCGCACACTCGCTCGCAAACGCGCGCTCACTTGCACCCCGCAACAAGTTCAAGTGGGAGAGCTGTCTTCGGAGCCCGTGCCCTCTCCGCACCGCGCGTCACCAGGGTCACCTGGCGGGATCGCCTCCGAAGCCGCTCCGACCCCAACCAGCGCCGCCTCCGGGCGGAGTCCCCAGCCCTGCCCAGCCGGGCGCAGCCTCGGGCGCCCGCCGGTACGGCCCGGCCCGGCCCGGCCCGGCCAGTCCCCGCTCACCTCCCGCCGAAGTCTGCGACCGCCCGCAGGGACAGCGAGGCGGCGAGCGCGAGCACCAGCGCGGGCAGCAGCGGCGGCGGCATGGTGCTGGCGGGCGGGCGGCTGTGCGGTCGGTTCCCTCCGCGCCCTCGGGTCCGCTCGCGCCAGGGGCGGTGCCGCCCGGGAAGGCGGGGAAGGGGCGGGGCGCGGGCACCTGGGCGGGCGGGGGACGCGGCTGGGCCGACCCACCCGGCGGGACCCGCGCGGGGCTGCAGGCAGGTGGCGGCGCTGGGCGGGACGGGCGCTCCCGGGGGGCGCCGAGCTTGCTGGCCACCCCAACGCAGGACCTGGCCCGGGGCGAAGCGTAGCCGGGGACCGGGCTGTCCCGCAGAGCCGGCTGGGCGGCAGATTTCGGGTCTTAATCTCGTGACCGGCCGGAGACCGCTCTCGGGCGCCGAGCAGACCCCATCCGCCCCCGGGCCCGGGCGCAGCACACTGTGCTCACGAGGGGTGGTCTTTGGGGGAAGCCTTAGAAATCACGCAAAAGCATTGCTCCTTGGCCAAGGCAAAAGGGCGAGTCCCCTAAATTGCCTGTTAAAACGTGGGCGCAGCCGACCCCTCATCTCCACTCGCGCCCGTGGCTCTCTACCTTACTGGACAGTCCTGCCCCGGGACCACCGCGCGGCCCGCGCTGCTGCAGACCCTGATGTGTGCACCCCGCACTCTGCTCAGAGGTCACCTCGCCCAGGAGTGCCATCTGAGATTGCTCCTTGTGTGACCCCTGCCTTTGCTTTCTACTTAATCTCTTGGACTGCGCGTCTCCTACTGGAGATTTTCTTGTCTCCCGCGTGTGTGTACTCTTTCTGTTTGAAAGCAGACTCCACTAGGGCAGGTACTTTGTTTGGGTCCCAGAACAGTGCCAGGCACATAGGTGTTCAAAGCGTTTATTGATTGAATTTGATACATCACATAGCTTTTCCTGTCCTTTATTTTTGAGATGTCCCCAAGTTCAAATTGTTAATGGAAAGTTCTGTAGTAGAGTGACCTTACTACCCCCATCTCTTGGTGTGTGTAAAGACAAGACTTTTCGGCAAGAAAAAGAAAAAGAAGGCTTCCAACTTAAATGACTCTTTGATTTCCAAGTTGTTTTCTGTTAGCAAAACACGTTTCTATTTTAATCTCAGGAAATATCCATGCCAGTTCAGGCTGGGGACGTTATTTTAGGCAAACAGCTTGGTGTCATCCATTTCAGATCCTTTAATGAAATCCAAAAATGTAGAAGTCAAAATATTTTTTCTTCAGAAAATCAGATTTTTGCAAATGCAGTATAGGCACGGTTCCAGCGCTTCACTGGCTACCTCTCAGTTGTTTTCCTTGTTTATGGGTTCTATACTGGATTCACAAGTGAGCTTGGCTGGAACCCTGGATGACTGGAAGGGATGAAGCCTCAGCTTACATAGCTAACACAAGAAAAGAGGGACAAAACATCCGAAGCAGACGCACAAGACCTCCTCCCATGCCTCTCTCCCCACGTATTTGTTTAGCCTGGAAACACCAGGCTCCTCTCCCTTCTCCACTAGTACATGCCGACTACCCACCCAGGAAGCTGTCTCTGACTGTGCCCTTTGCTGATGTTGTGGCTGCCCTTCTGTAGTGTCACCCAGCCTACGAAGAGCAGGAGGGCTGGGCTGCAGCTGCCTCTCTGCTGCTCCAGGTACTGGGAGATAGCATTTAACAGGAGGACAGAGTCAGAACCTCTGTGGTCACCCCATTCCTGTGCCCACACTGCCTGGCACAAGGCATAAGGGCACTTAGTATTAAATACACTGGATTGGGTTGATTTGAACTCCGCTTCATGAACCTTAGCTTCTCCCTGAAGTGGTACCTGATTATGTCAGCTTTGTTGAATTGTAGAATAAGGAGTCTGCAGGACTGCTAGGGTCTAACTAACTGGATATTGTACCATGGTTATTTTATTTTATTGGCCAGGTTTCATTTATTTTGTTTTTCTTGTGTAAAAACCCTTTATGTTGCAGGTACTGCTGGAGCTTGAGTCCTCTGGACAGAGATTCTGGTGTGGGTTTTCACAAGATGGTCAGTGAATTCCTGATAGGAAGACTTGGTGAACGTAGTCTCTTTCCAGAGTTCAGGGGTCAGATAGCTGTAGGTCTTGGAGATGGCATCAAAGGTGGCCTTAGCAAAGTTGCCCAAAACAGCAGCACAGTCCCTAGCAAAAGTATAGCAGTCACCAATACCAGCCATCAGCAGCAGCTTCTTGGGCACAGGTGCTGAAATGATGCCAGTGCCTCTGGGGGCAGGGCAGGACAGGGCAGGGCAGACGCACCAACACAGAGCCACAGTGGCTGTCACCTAGGCAAGGAACAGTGTGGGGCTTGCCAATTTTGTTTTGCCAGTAGCCTCTATACACCGGGACAATGGAGAGCTTGGCCAGGATGATGGCCCCATGACTGGCAGTGGTTACTTCCTTGGAACACTTTACATCCAGGCCAGCATGACCATTATAGTCCCCAATGAGGACAAATATCTTGAACCTGGGTTGGTCTTATGATTTTGCTTCTGTACAGGCACGATCTTCAGAACTTCATCCTTGAGGAATGTGCCCAGGAAAGTCAATAATCTCGGACTTCTTGATGGGTAAGGAAAAGAGATAAGTTTCCTTCAGGAATGTGATCTTCACATCCCTGACCAGCCAGCCCAACTTGGTGACAGAAAACCACTCTATTCTTGGCCTTACTTCTGTGAGCCCCATGGCCTCAGCCCTGGCCCCTGCTGTGCCCATGCCTGTGACCTCAAAGGCTACTGACAAAGTCTATGCAGAAGCCACCATGGCTTCCCTGAGCCCCCAGGGCATCAAGGCCCTCCAGCTGCACTGTCATCATCCACCATTTGGCACTTCCTGGAAAAAAAAAAAAGTTGCACTGCAGTTATGACCCCTGGTGATCATTCAGAGAAAGAGGTGGCATTTTTCTGAGGGCTGGAAACCAAACCTAAGATAAAAACCCAGAGCCTCACACATGCTAAGCAAGGGCTCTACCCAGTTACATCCTCAGCCCCATTGTCTCACTCTTAAAACAAACAAGCAAAATGAGATCAAATGTCTTGCTTTTAAACAATAACTTCTCATTCAGTATTGCAAAATTTTGGTGAGTGGTCCCACGCTGTGAGCCACTTCATATGTAGTAACCCCATTTTTCTCATGTACATTGGTTATAGGAATAGCATATATGCATAGAAAAGTAGAATCAAACAAACCTAACTTTAGACATTTGAAAGTAAGAAACATAAATACTTAGATTTTACACCCCTACTAAATATTCATCAGGAGCCTACAGTGTATTCACCATGCCTAAGCACTGGGACAAGCTAGAACAAGATCAAGATCTTCCCTGAGAGTTTCTATTCCAGCAAGGAGCACAACAGTGCTATGCAGAGAGAGCAGGGTGTAAGGAGAGGATAAAGGAAGGTCAAGGCAACAGAAAAGTGGTGCGGCAGAGATGTGCAATGGAGTGGCTTGGTCACCTCTGGACAGGTGACATTTGAGCCAGGATCTAATGAGGTGCGTGTGGGCTGTGTTCCAGGGAGAGTGCAGAGCAGGATGCATCTTCTCTGTCAAATGTGAAACAGCATCTCACAGTTGGTGTCAGAGGCCCAGATCAGATCATCAAGCTATTACTCCCCGCTCTGCATGCAGGGTGGGGACAAGGACACAGGATTATGCTTTTGAAAACCCTGTTAAGAGAAAGGTATTCACAGCTACTGGTTCTCAGCAATTTTGACTCCCAGCTCAGCAAGAATTCTGGAGACCCTGCTTTGGCAGCAGAGGCATGACTTGGATAGATAGTAGGTTCACACTGTGCCAGGGTACATGCACAGATGTTCCCCCAAAGACTCATGCAATCGCGGGTGCAGGATTGTGAGAGGCAGTGGGGTTTTTCTGCTTGTTTGCCATGAGGAAGAGGGGCCTGGTAGAGAGAGGTGGTTACGGGGCCTGACCCAGAAGATGCATCTCCTCCTGGTGGATATCCTTTCTCTTGGCTTCCTGGCTACCATGAGGTGAGCCCCTTAACTCTGCCAGACCCCTCCACTATGCTCTTCCTGCCTTGGAGGTGGCTATGTATGGGCTGAAACCAGGAGCAAAATAAGCCCCTCTCCCTTTAAGTGGTGAGTGTCCAGTACTGTGTCCCCATGACAGGAAAGCAACTAAGCCACCTGCTTCCTTGGAGGAGCCACTTAGCAATTGGCCCTGGCCATGGCTACAGTGTGTGTTAGAGTACAGCACACACCCTCTTGGGCGGCTACGCCATTCATGAGCTTTCTCTTGCACAATGCAAATGCCTGGGATTGTGCCAAGGAACAGAGATGGGCATTTTCCAACCAAGCTTAAGGTTTCTGTGGTGACAAACCTCCTTAAAACCCCATAGGCCTCTGTTCTGATTGTTTCCAGTCAGTTCCTTATGCAGAAAGCCACAGCCAAATTCATCCTGGTCCTTGCACCTCTGCTTTATTTCCCTGCTTCTTTGTATCACCCTCACGCTCGTCTTAGTGGAGGCTACTGTGACATGCTCTGGTATGTCTTTGGGGGAACAGTACCCTTTCTCTGACCCTTGCTATGAGGAGACTCAAGTCCCAGATTTTTATTAATGTATGAGACATAAAATTATTTGTCTTTCCCAACTTCAGCAAGCCCCAAATTTCTGAAAATTCTCATCTTCTTCCATTTCTGCTTATGAAGCAAACAGCTCTTGCCTGAACTCATTTCTTTCTTCTGTCACCTCACTAAAAGCAGGATACAGGAAAATACACCAACATTGGTACTTTTTAGAACCCTATTCCCTGAAATTGCAAATACATTTTGCTTTCCATGCTGTTGTAGGCTATGACTGTATGAAACAGCGAGTCACCAACCTTCCAAGCCAGCATGCAGCACTTCAGTAGCTGGGTGGTATCACCCCTCCCTAATGTCCCATCACAAGCAGAGTGAAACAGACACCTTGCTCTGTCCTCCTGCCTGTGCTCCAGCCGATGCTAGCCTGGACACTAGAAAATACAGGTTACTGTTTAGATGTCCCTCTGGCAGCAGTTTCTTTGTAATGTAAAAGGTTATAATCATGTCATAAAGAGTGCCCCCACCCCACCCCACCCCCGCACCCAATTTGATGACTTTTACAAGAAGGAAGTTCTGTTCTTGTCATCCGATAGTCAGAGGTGAGTGCGTTAGCATGATGGGCAGCTCTGGGTTATACTTCATTCTGCTCTCAGACTGAGTGACTATCGCAGTGATTCGGGCTGGAGGGAGGCATGGAGAAGCTGTTTCTGGGCCAGGAAACAGCTGCAAGCTCTGCTATTCACCTGCCCAGAAAGGACTATTCAAAGTTCAGGCTCCTAGCCCAGCCCCACACCCAGCTCTCTGTCCCTACAGAAAGGGGAAGGTGGAATTGGGAGGGCAGTGAGCATGCTCCGCCCACGCAGGTTGCGGAGAGGTTCTCACATGTGAGTTCAAATGCACAGGTCACATTGGTCGGTCTGGGATATGTCGGAGGAGCTTGGGGCCGGAGAAAGAAATGTGATTATCATGACTAGCATTTAAATCACTGTGGCTGGGGAGTCTGAGTCACTGTAGGTGTGGGACTAAGAATCTGGACTGAAGAAGTGTAATTGAGAGGACTCAGGACAGAGCCTAGGGATCTCCATGACTTAGACTTGAGCAAGGAGGAGGCCGGAATTGAGCCTAGAAGCAGGAGGTGTGTGTTTATAAAGGAAACCAACCGGAAGTCTGTTGTACTGGAAGCCGGGATGGGAAGGAGGCTGGGAAGCAGCTGGGCATGCACATTGGTGCCCAATGTGGCCGATATGTTAAGAGGGTTGACGGCTGGGAGGTGACTGTCAGATCTGACAAGGAGGCAACTCTGATGATGCTGATTCAAGCAGCTCTAGAGAATGGGACCCTATTCTAGAGAAAAGAAAGAGGGATAGAAAAAGACAGACAAGTCACAGTCCAGCAGGGGTGAGAAGAAAAAATCTATTACAATATTTAAAACATTAGCTTATCTAACAAGAGAAAGTGATTGAACAAATATCCAAATACAGATATGAAAGAGATAAATATAATTTAAATGCAGGAAAAGAAAGTGACCTTAGTATATCAAAGAATAGCTCAAGGGAAATAGAAAACTTAACTAAACAGTGACTCTGCAATAAGATAATTCCATACTATTTAAAGTCATCAAAACACACACGTGCACGCACACACACACACACACACACGCATTCACACATGCAGATACTTAGAAACTATTGGACATTGATACCTAAACCTGTGGGGGGGGGGGCGTTGAGGAGCCTTCTTCCAAATGCACAACATTACACAACCCATCTCCTCACCTCGGATGCAAACATAGTGAGTGTAATCTAGCAGTATACTGTAGTGGTTGATACGTTGTGTCAACTTGGCTGGATGACTCAGCGGCCTGGCTCCCTGTTGGTGAGAGTCCTGTCCTGGGGTACAACTGGTTCCTCCTGGAGCGTGACCAGGGCCTGTCTAGGATATGCTTGGCTCCTCCCTAGAGCTGGATCAAGGGTATGATTGGTTCTACCCTAGAGCACAATGGGCCCACGTCAGAGTGACTGAGCACAAAGAGACTTTTTAAAGGGCTGAGGAAGGAGTCAAGACTTCACTTCCTCAGAGGAGCTTCAGTCTTCGCATTCAGCCTGGATATCATCATCTGGTTTGCAGCGCAGACTCTTCAGCCTCCAGCTTAGATCTTTTGCCACCCGTCGCAGACTCTTCAGCATCCATCACAGACACTTTAGTCTTCTATCCCAGACCCATCAGTTGACAGATAGAGATTTACATGGAGCACTGCAGTGAGTTTCAGACCTCAGGACTGAATTCTCCAGTTGGGAGCATGCAGACGCCCTCTGCACGCTTCCTCATTTGACTCTGTGGCTGACTATTGTAAGCCAATCTTATAACTCCTTATATATTGTATATTTTGTGTTGATATCCATTCCTTATATCTGTTCTGTTCCTCTAAGTAAAACCCTGACCAATACGTATACCAAAACTGCCCATCCTGGGCCAGTGGAGAATAGCCCTTGCGTGGATTGTTTCTTTGTGCTGAGCACTGGTCCTTACTCTCACTTCCTCGCTCTCTTCTCTGGCAACCTGATAAGGCAAAATGTGACCTAAGTCATTGGCCCATGGCTTCTTGATGAATAAACTTAATTTAGGCAGGGAGAGTCTGTTCCACCTGATAGTGGACCATGCCCCTGGGCTTTCCTGCGCATGCCCCAGAAGGAGCCTCATGCTCCTATGCCCATGATTGCCCTGGACATGCTCAGGGAGGGCAGGAGGATTTCACACTGCAAAGCTCGCTCCTGTTCCAGCGCTTTGTATCTTATACTGAGCCACACTGCTGAGTGAGGTTCCTGAGGAGGAGCCATGCACATTTCTATCCTGGAACGTTGGCCGCCTGAGCCCTGTGCAGTGCACCGTGGTCATCACTCCCAAGCCTGCTCACCCCTGCCTAAGACATTGCTAGGGCATAGCACATCCTGAAGCCAGCACTGTAAGACTTGAGATTTTAAAATCTTGTTCATAATAGTTTTGATCTCAAAACTAAAAACTAGAACATTATATAATGATGAATTACTGGCAAAATACTTATTAAAGAGGATGCTGCTGCTTTTGTAATTATTTTTATTTAGGATGTTCTAGAAATACTATCTGCTACAATTAGTATTTATTTATTTATTTATTTTTCAGGACCGGGGTTTGAACCCATGACCTTATACTTGCCAGGCAGGCATTTGTGCCATGGAGCTATCTCTCCAGCCCCAATCTGCTACAATTAGATAAGAATTAATATACTTTTTTGAAAGCAAGGGCCCAAGTTCTCATTCTTGGAAGGTGGCAAGATCATACAACTAAAACAGAAAAGTCATTTGAAATCTATGGGATTTCAAATTGTGCGCCTGTAACCACAGCTGCTGGAACGCCGAGACTAGACCATCACTCTAGTCCAGGAGTCAAAGGCTGCCAAAGATAAGAGAGTGAGACTCACTTTGAAAAATAAAAAACTCAAAAAAAAAAAAAAAAAAAAAACCCAAAAACCAAAAACTGACATTCAGTAAGTTAACTGCTTATTTATACAAATTGGTACTTTAAATTTTTGTATACACATATCTATATAAAAAATATAGATATATGTGTACTCATGTTCAGAGTGGCTCAATTTGCCGTAGCTAAATCTTGGAAACTACCCAAATGGCCATAAACTCAGGAAGGGATAAAAAAAAAGATGAGGTAAGGGGCGACCAGATAGCTCAGCAGATGAAAGTGCCTGCTTAGTCAGATGCAGGGGCCAGGGGTTCGATTCCAGCATACTGTGCCAGGCCCTGCCCATGGGGCACACTGAAAGGGTGATTGAGACTGGGTGTGGTGGTGTGGGTCTGTAATCCCAGCACTTGGGAAACCGAAACAGGAGGATCACTACAAGTCAGATCTGTGTAGTGAGACAGATCATTACACAGTGTAAATATCATATTCTCTCCCTAGTATTGTTATGCTATATTTACTAAAAGAATAAATAAGATTCAAAAGGTGCAATAGATATTGTGAAAGGGAAAGAAACTGCTTAAAAGGAAAGAACAACTGGGATAAGGAAAAGGAGAAAAGAAAGGAGAAATATGCATATATATATATATATATATATATATATATAGTCTAAGTCAATTGTACTACTACTTTCTATTGGCTTAACGAAAAAATAGTTAATGCTTAATTTGTTGGTCAATCTTGCATGCCTATATCTGGTAATCTGAAGAACTACTTTGATAATACCAATAGGTG
>PVKN010001661.1:0-17968 GCA_004027915.1 Capromys pilorides
AATCCTGCTTTAAGTTACTTTATCTGTTCTGTTTTGTTTTGTGTTTTTGGAAAGATGCTCATTCTAATGCAGAGATCAATGTTATATATTTATTCATTTATTTATTTGCTTCCCTTCCTGCTATGAGCTTCCACAGCTGCTGTTCTAGGATTTTTCTTTTCTTTTGCTTTGTTTTCCCTCCAGTTCTCCTCTGACTTGGGGACCTCTTGGGCAGGGCTGTGATGCTTGCCACATGCAGGGTGATGGCACCCAGGCAGGACAGCTGTTGAGGCTCCCTGGCTTCTGGGGTGCATGCACAGTGCAGGTGTCGCTGGCTGGTTTGTGCATAGGACAAGGTCAGGACACAGTTCTGGACAGTGTGCACCTCATAGGCCCTCCTTGGGGCTGTGTTTCGAGCAGCATGTGACCTGCTGGTTTTATTTGAGTGAAATATTGCACAGGGAATAAAAGAGATCTTTTTTTTTTTTTTTAAACATACTTGGCAGTTTTGAATAAAAAAACCTTTTGTCTTTAAAAACAAAAACAAAAGTAGGGAATATCATAAAGCATTTGTCTTCGTATTTTGTTGTTATTTATTTTTGTATTTAGTACATGGTCTATAGGGTCTCATTACACAGATGGGACTAGTAGTGATCCTCCTGTTTACAGCCTCCCAAGTGCTGGGATTGCAGGCTTGTGCTGCCATGCGCAATCTCAACTGCGGTCTCAGCATGCCCCAAGGGCAGGGCTGGCATGGCATACTAGGGATCAAACCCCTGTCCCTGAGCCTGCCTAAACAGGCAGCTTTACTGGCTGAGCTATCTGACCCACTGTTTTTTGTTATTTTGTCTTTTTGAGACAGGGTTTCATTATGCAGTTCAGGCTGGACTTGAGTTCACTTTTGTAGCCCAGGCTGGTCTCAAACTCTCACTGATCCATCTGCCTCAGCCTCCCAAGTGCTGGGATTACAGGTGTGTGCCACCACACCCGGTTCCACTGCTGTTTTTTGAGACAAGGTCTCACTATATAGCTCTAGCTGGCCTTGAACTCACAGTGATCCTCTTACCTCAGCTGTCAGGTCTGGGATTATAGGCATACACTACAATACCACAACCAAATAAAACATGTTTCTTTTTCCTTTTTTTTTTTTTTTTTTTTGTGGTATCAGAGATTGAACTCAGGACCTTTCACTTGCCAGGCAAACACTTATTCCACTGAGCTATCTCTCCAGGTCCAGCATCTGTGACAGAGGGATTTTTTTTTTTCTGCTCATTTCTATATAAATGTCAAATTAATGAATGGAAAAAAAAAGAGCATGAACTCTCATATTCTATCTGATTTGGGGCATTTCTAGGATCTTTCCCTTTATGTTTCTTTTCTTTTTTTATTATGGCTGGCTCAGTCTGCCCCGGGGGTGGGGCTGGTGCAGCATGTGGTGCCAGGGATCAAACCGAGGTCCTTGCAGTTGCCTAAGCTTGCCTAAGCAGGCACTTCAGACCACTGAGCCATCTCGCCAGCCCCTATTTTATTTTCTTAAACCTCATTTATTTGTGTTATGGCCAGCTCAGCCTACCCTGGGGGTGGGGCTGGCACAGCATGTGGTGCCTGGGATTGAGCCGAGGTCCCTGCGGTGACCTAAACTTTGCGACGCAGGTGCTTTAGACTGCTGAGCCATCTCACCAGCCCTGTATCTTTCTTTCTTTTTTTTTTTTTGCGGGACCAGAGTCTGAACTCATGACCTTGCACTTGCCAGGCAGGCACTTGTGCCACAGAGCTATCTCCCCAGCCCATTTCTTTTCTTTTTTTTTTTTTTTAATACTTTTTTTTAGTCCTTTTGAGACAGGGTCCTACTACATAGTTGAGCTCACTTTGTAGCTCAGGCTGGTCTTGAACTTGAAATGATCCTGCTGTCTCAGCCTTTCAAGTGCTGGGTCATTATGTAGTTCAGACTGGTCTTGAACTCACTATGTAGCCTAGCCTGGCCAGTGATCCTCCTGGCTCAGCCTCCTAAGTGTGTTTCACCATGCCCAGCTTACCCTTGTTTCTTATGCCAATGTAAACAAAAGAATGTATGATAGTTGCTGAAGATCTATGGCACATGTGCCCCAGCTTCCTGGTGGTCCTCACCTGGTACTGTTCTGCTGAGTGGGTGGGATCATGCTGTAGTACACGGGCACTCCTGCCGCTGGGAGGCCTCCCTGCACAGACTGACTCACAGGGACCAGCACAGGTTGCTGGAAAGGCGGCTGGACCACATTTTGTGAGTCACTGCCCACTGAGACCTAGAAGAAGAAGAGGACAATAACTACTTGAACTCTCATTGAGCTCATCTAGAAAATAGCCTAGTTATTAGACCAGGGCATTGCAATTTCCCTCTCTAGAGAAGTTAGAGCTGCTTCCTGTTCTCATTTACCCAAAGAAATGCTCGCAGAGTAATCATTATTCATCCTTCTCTAAATATCTCCCTTGGATGTGTGACATAGAAGAGCTTGATTTCCTTTACATCCTACTTTCCTGGCCATGTGTACTACACGAAAACCAAATAATTTAGTCTCTTCTTCAACTCTTTGGGCTTTATTTCAGAGAGGAAAAAAACCCTAAAACTTCTAATGGAAAACTGGAAGATATTTTAGTATTGGAGCTGTTGGTCTGAAGACTCAGAGAAGCCATTCCTTTTCTGTATCCCGAGACTGGGAGACCTGTCCCAACACAGAATGCACCCACTTGGTAAGAAGGCAGTGGAGTGTACTGAACCACCAGTCCTTGCATCTGGCTCCCCATACTGTTCCTCTGGCTGCTGAGCAGGCCCTGGTTCTGGGGCTGCTGGACCCCAATCATGCCTTGGTAAGCTGCCTGCTGCTGGGTAGGCATCATGGGCTGTAAACCTACGGATGGGTAAGCACAGAAGACATTATCATGAATGTTTAGGAAGTCACACTGTATCAGTAATTTCCCATCTCCACTCTATTTTTATCTTTTATTTTCTGGAGATCCTGGGTCCCTCTATAGGATCCTATTTCTTCCTGATTTTTTTTAATGAGGAAGGTAATTCTTCTCTCTTTCCTAGGCTTGGCCCTTCCTCTACCCACTACTTTCTTGTTATACCAGTGTTTCTTCTTACCAGGTTGCTGGGATGGCTGAGGGAGCTGCTGACCACGCTGGGGGCTATAGGCCACCGGGTGAGAGAGAGGTCGGTATTGCTGGTTAGAGTTAGGATATTGTCCAGGAGGATAGTATGAAACCTGGATCTATTAAAAGAGGAAGTAGATATGAAAGGTCATTGTAGTTCAGCCCAACATTCACAAAATACTAAATGCCTCAGAGCTGGCAGCCAAAAAGTACGTAAGAGAAGGTATTTTGGGCCTACAACTTGTAGGATTACCACACAAGTTTGAAACAAAACAGGATTTACACAGAAAGGAGACCTGGTATGAGTGACAATGCTCAAGTGTACAGTAGGGAGAGTATCCCCCTGGTTTATCTAAACTAGAGGAAGAAAGGAAGATTACCACACAAACTGAATTAGTGATTGGGAGTGGGGATAGGGACTGCTCACCTGCTGAGGGGGCTGCATGTAGCCCTGGGGTGGCAGGACTTGTTGAGTAGGTGGTGCATGGTTAGAGGTGGCATAGTTGGAAGTGGGGAGGGGCTGTCCTGTGGAAGCCATGATGAAGCTAGTCTGCTGAGGGTGCTGGGAGATAAGTGGGGGCTGGAACAGAGCTGAGGATGGGTCAGCTGCTTCAGTAGAACCTTGGCGGCTAAGGCTCATCTGTCCAAAGGGGTTGCTGAGGTCATCTGCCTGTTGAGAGTGAAAGACTCAAGGATAAACGTGGTATTAAGCCTCATATCTTTTTTTTTTTCTTTAAATCAGTCTGATTGCTATTTATTTATTTTTGTATTTTAGAGAAGGGTCTACAAGGTGCTTAGGGTCTCTCTATCAGATCCAACTCATAGTGATCCACCTGTTTACAGCCTCCCAAGAGCTGGGATTATAGGCACATGCCACCATGCCCAGTCTCAACTGCTGTCTCAGGAGCCCCAGGGAGCGGGGCTGGCACAGCAGGCCAGGGATTAAACCCACAGTCCCTGTGCCTGCTTGCTCCACAGAGGAGCAATAGCTCCACTGAGCTATTTGGCCGGCCTTATTTTTGTGTGTGTGTGTGTGTGCGCATGCGTATGTGTTTGTGGATATTGAATTTAGGACCTTGCACTTTGCAAGGCAGGTGCTATGCAGCTGAACTATATACTCAGCTCTATGCCTTGTATCTTTTTTACTTCAACAGACAGACGAAAATAGCAGTGCTCTTTAAAATCTTTCTTATACCATTTGGGACAGTTTTGTTCTATGTCCTGAAAGGTATTTTTTTTTTTTTTTAGCTGTAAGCCTCTGTTATATGATATTTTACATTGTTATAAACTAAAGTTTTGAAGCCTACCTTAAGAGCCAATCTCCCTATCACATATAAGGAAACAAAACAAAAACAAATACAGGGCAAATAAGGTTTTTAAGAGTATATTTCCTGTATTCCTCTTGCTCTTAGCCATAACACTTTACTTTGCTATAAACCCTGTTTTTTATACTAAAGGATGCAGATAACCCCTTGAATGGATATGAGGGACTATGTTCTTGTACCTCTGCACCTCTGCCTAACAGCAAAGGACTGATGGGCTCCACTCCTGCTGATCATGCCCTTATTCCCTCTGGAGGTCATTTCCACCTTTGTTCTTTGACACAAATTTTTCCTATCCTTCTGAAACCACTGCCAATTCTCACCTCAGAAAGGAGGCCAGGGTGAGAGGCTGACCTGGAGAAGAGAGTGACTGGCCAGACTGTAATTATTTTTACTCTCAGTCCTCTTACCTAAGCAGTGAGGGTGACGGTGTTCCATCTCTCATTTGTATGGTGGTACGTTAGTTTCTTAGCTTCTTCTTCCCTTATGTACTATATATTTCTACCTTTCCACTCTCTGGATGGTAATTCTTACACACATATACACATAAACCAGAGCAGAGGTTCTTTTACAAGAGGAACTAGCAGAAATCAAAAGACAATGTTGTTTTGAAGCTTTTCACTCAATTTTCAAGAATCTGTTTGTTACCATATTGGTCATGAATAGATGACAAGAGGACTGGGTTGCAGATTATTTGGAGGAACTTATTCCAGGACTTTTCAGAATGGAGCTAAGAGGTAGGATGAAAAGGGGTAGGCTAATAAAAAAGAAAAAAAAAATCTCATCTTGAAGAAATATTTGTACTAATAGTGTTTATTTATTTAGTCTTTTTGAGACAGGGTGTTGCTATGCAGTTCAGGCTGGCCTTGAGCTCATTTTTTAAAAAATTAATTAATTAATTAATTTATTTGTGTTATGACCGGCTCAGCCTGTCCTAGAGGTGGGGCTGGCACAGCATGTGGTGCTGGGGATGGAACCACGGTGGTCCCTGCGGTTGCCTAAACTATCCTGGGCAGGCACTTTAGACCACTGAGTCATCTTGCAGGCCCCTGAGCTCACTTTTGTAGCCCAGGCTAGTCTTAAACTCACACTGATCCTCCTGCCTCAGCCTCCCTAGTGCTGGGATTACAGGCGTGAGCCACCACGCCTGGCTTGTACTAGTAGTGTTTAGAAAAGTTACCATGTCTGCATCTTGTACTCTGAATAACTACTATGAAGATAACAATATGCATTGTATTAATTATTGTGGCTGGCCTACTAACATGTTTTGAAACTGTGTCATTGTTATTTCTTTCTTACTAAGATTAATAAAATTTTAAAAGAAAGAAAAAGCAGAGGTATGATTAATAGAAAGTGAAAACTGAAGACTCTTATAACCATAATGAAAATTACCAACAATGGGAAATCAGATCTTCAAAGGATTTGTAGGGAGGGTACAAATAATTTAAAAAGCATATATACTGTGCCGTGGAAGAGGATACTTTTTATATAAAATGGTATAGTAAGACAGGCCAAATGGGTAAGACTATTAAGTTTTTACTACTTGTTATGGTTTTTCCTGCCCCCAAAGCCTCATGGGATCATGGGGGTGGGCTTTACAGAGGCCTCTGAGTTAGAGTTTGTGATTCATTCATACTATAATGCTGGGATTAGGGGGTGTGAGTGCTATACCCATCCCAGTGTAGGCAGTCTGCGGGCAACATGAGGGAAGGAAAAAGACTTGCTCTCTCTCTCTCCCCTCTCCTGTTGCTTTTGGTATCTTCTATCCCCATGAACCCTTGTCCCCTGCCACACCACCCTGCCTTGGAGCTAGCTGACTATGGATTGAAACCTTCACAAAATGAGTTAACCTTTCCTCCTTTAACTTTTTTTTTTTTTCCTTCTTTAACCTTGAATGTTTGGTATTTTTGTCTCAGCAACCAGAAAAATAACTTAAGACACTATTTCTACCAGAGAAGCCTGTAGTTGTGTTATTTATTTAAGTGCTAGGGATCGAATCCACACTTTATATACATACTAGGCAAATGCTTTACCACTGAGTTGAGTCCTCAGTCCTGTTACTAATTTTATAGGAAATTTCAGAGAACCTTTCTGTATAGAATTAACAGATATATCCAAGAAGCGAATTAGATGAAGAATATGTGATAGATGATGAGGAGTGTAGGTGAAACTAACATCCAGTCATTCCCACCTCCTCAAACTCAGTGTTTCTCTGTTTTATATTTAAGGTGTATTTTGCTGTGCTGTGATGAGGTCATTAGAATACAACACAGTTCAGTTATGCTGGCCCCTTAAGAATAGCTTTTAACATGCCCTTCAAAAGTACTACATGCTTACAAGACCAACGCAGGCTCATCCAGACATGCCCACACACTGACGAGACAAAAAGGGGTAATGAGATTTATACCATGTTGTACTGCTGGGGTGGAGAGACTGGCAGAAGGACTTGGGGACAGGAGCTTGGAGTGAACTGAACAGGCTGCGGAGAGGGCTGCAGAGTCGGGACTGGCTGTAGACCAGCAGAGAGGCATGTGGAAAAAGGGAAGAGAAAAGGGAGAAGGGGCAGACAGAGATGGGGAGGGAAAAGGAAGGAACAACACGGTTAATCATAAAAGAAATTTTACTTGAATTACAAGGGTGTTGACCAGGGTAGCCACCAAGCCTGGGTCAGCTTTCTGCTCACATCTGACAAAAAAGCAACCTTTGCTATCAGGAAAAACCCACTGTTGTACTTCCTGCCTCATTAGCCACTTAGAGCTCTGCTACTGCTGGGAGCAATGTGAAGATCCTCAGGGACAGAGTCTGCTACTTGATTTCATTTTCACTGTTTTTTTTTTTTGGGGGGGGGGGGCTACCAAGAATCAAATTCAGGACCTCATGCTTGCCACACCTGAGGGAGGACCTTGCTTAGGACTTCATTTAGCCACTCAGCTAAATCCTCAGCCCGTGCTGCTTGACTCCAAACAAGGCTTTTTCCAAATCATGCTTTTCTGACCACAGGATTATTGGGAAGCTCAATCAAAATCCTTTGAAAACCACTTAAGAAGCGATTCCTATCTGCACTGCTGTCCTATTTCTATAGGAAGGCTCATCCAGGGCAGTTTTCCTGGAGGAAGTGCTCATTTACAGGGATTGGCTCCCTCCCGAGGGCAAAAAGGGAAAAAACACCCAGATGGCGTTTGCTTCAGGCTACTTTCTCTTGTTTTATCATTTGCTATACTCCTCCGAGCTGTGAGTGCAGTCTGAAAAATGCCACCATAAGCAAACACAGAGGACTCAGGGATAAAATACAAATAATTTAACTATAGCTTTAGTCCCTCTAGTCCCTTTCCTGGCCCTCAAATAAGAAAATTTGTTTAGGACCATGCAGTGTACTAAATTAACTAATAGGTAGTTATTTTTTCTTTTTCTCCATTTATTCCTTATCAGTTTCTAGTCACAGCCTATGGTTGCAACAGGGATGGGAGCAAGAGATAATGAAGAGAAATCATATTTATATATACACTGTCTCATGACATTACCACAGGAACCCCATAGAGAACTTGTAACTAATAAAGTTAGGCTCAGACAAATTAAATTGTTCATTTTGGATCCTACAGCTAATATTTTAAAGTTGGAATTGAAACTGAGTTCTGTGGGACATGTGTTCTCTCTAGTCTACTCTTAAAGCGGTGAGGAGGTGAAAGAAGCCAGAACTCTTCAGGCATTTTCCACAAGGCTTCTCCTTCTATAGTTAGTGTATTAAGGGGGGTGGGGGTGGTGGGGGCGGCGGAGGCTACCTCTATACAGACGAGGAGGCCCTGCAGTCGGAGGCCCTGGCCTGCGCGGTCCTCCTTACAGCCTGGAAAAAATGACAGATTTCGTAGCTGTTTGGGATATTGCTTTGAGTGATGGAGTGCACAAGATTGAGTTTGAGCATGGAACCACAACAGGCAGACGACTAGTGTACGTAGATGGCAAGGAAGAGATAAGAAAAGAACGGATGTTCAAATTAGTAGGTCAAGAAACTTTCTGTGTTGGAGCTGCAAAGACAAAAGCAACCATAAATATAGAAGCTATCAGTGGCTTTGCTTGTGAGTATACTCTGGAAATTAATGGGAAAAGCCTAGAATACTTGCCTAGCATAGCGTATTTCCTATTTGGTCAATGGGAAAGTTACTGAGAATTTCTCGTGTGACCTGGAAAGGATGTTGCTCTAGCCTAAAAAAATCAACTCACAGCCCTAATGACACACCTATTTTCCATAAACCAACTATATTACAAATGTGACTGCAGGCCAAGTTGTTTAGTGCTAGGTGACTCTTAGATGTGTTGTCTATTATGCTAATCTTCTTCTTGCCCTTGGAGAAGGGCCTAACTTGGTTCAGGCCTTACATACATTAGGAAGAATAGTACAGTGGTAAAACAACTTTTCCTGCCCTTATGTTTATTGTGCGTGTGTGCATGTGTGTGTGGTGTGTGTGTGTGTGTATGATATGGGAGGTCCAACCTATGCTATGCTAGGCAAGTATTCTACTGCTAGACAAATATTCTACCAATGAGCTATATTCCATCCTTTTTATTACTCTGATATAGGGTCTAACTAAGGTGCTTCTCAGGCTGGGCTACACTTGTTATGGTCCTCCTGACTTAGCCAGCCACAGAGCTAGGATTACATGCATGTGTCTCCAAGACCGGCTTGGCCATGTTTTTCTGTTCATTTTGTTGTTCTGATTATTTTTTGGTACTAGGGATTGAACTCAAGACTTTGTGTTTGCCAGGCAGAAGTTTATGCCACTGGGCTATATTCCCTGGCCCTGTTTTGTTTAGAGACAGCTTCCCACTATGTAGTTCAGGCTGGCCTTGAACTCATAGTGATCTTCCTAGTTCGTGTCCCAAGTGCTGGGGTTACAGGCATGTGCCACCACCCCCAACCTGTGGGTTTTAGTGAAGAGACAAGAAATCATCTGCCTCTCCTACGCCTCCCCTAACTGGCAAAGGATATTAGTAAAGATATGAAACTCACTGCTATTTTTTGTTCATTCTACTAGTATCCTCAGTTATAGTTCTCTCTTGGACAGTCTGAAATTCCAGAGCCAGGGAACCTTTGAAAAATCATAAAGCTGACCTACTGGTGAGTTCTGAGACAGAGTAATGGCTCTTGGATGCCTGGGGACACCAGGAGAGACATTAAAGGGTTCCTTTGAAAAAGGCTAAGTCAAGAGATTTCCCTGTTTAAGTGAACAGGGCAAAAGGTGATCACTGTGTTTTTACCCTCATCCTCATTCCTGGGTTTCTTCTTCTTTTCCTTTTTTGGGCTTCTCTTCTCTCTTCTCTTTGTAGCCCAGGTTCGTCTTGAATTCACAATGATCCTCCTGCCTCAGCCTCTCGAGTGCTAGTATTACAGGAGTACAACACCACACCTGGTTTCACTCCTGAGTTTCAAATGTTTCAGTGACATATGAGATGAAGTCTGCTTAGACAAGGAGGCTTACCAAGAAGAAGGGCACAATTCTGCCAGTACTGGTCCTATGCCTCTTGCCATAGAGATAAATGTAACTTACCTATATCCTTTCCTGAAGTTTTTCTTCTAAAGGGAAAGTTTTACTGTAAACACAGTGGTGTGTGTATGTGTGGTCATTTCCTTCATTCACACACTGCTATATACCCTATGACAATCTGAACAATAATTATTCTGAGGCTCTACAACTTTAGTTTAGAGCCTTCAGTACTAACAATAGTTAGGGCAAAAGAAAACAACAACAACAATAAGGTGGTAGGAGAAGGAAGGGATAAAAAGAGAATAAAGAATACAAAGGAAGAAAATATATACAGTGAAGGTAGGGTGGTATAACTTTAGCAGCTACCATAAATATTGTTGGGATACTGAAATTACCCAGTAAAATTATTTACTTTGGAGTGTGTGATCAAGACTAAATTCAAGAGTCAAAACTCTGAGGGAACAGAGATCTATGCACCAAACAATGACTCCTACCCACAATCCATAACCTCTAACCTAGTAACATTCTGTCCAGGTAATGAGTCAATTCTAACAATTCACCCACTGACCTTCATGATCCAGTAGCAGAGACAAAACCTAATTAGAAGTTGTAGGTTTAGGATTCATCACTTGAACATTTGCTCTAAAATTTAACTCCCAAACTGTTATTCTCTTATTTATTGCACTTGAGCCTTCTCTCTCTCTCTTTCTCTCGTTTTATTTTTTGAGATAAGGTCTTGCTTTGCTTTGTAGTCTAGGCTGATCATCCTGTTTCAGCCTCCCAAGTGCCCAGTGCCAGGACTGCAGGCATATATCTTTCTACCCAGTTTACATTCCCACTTTTGTTATCTGTTTCCAGGTATGGATGGCATACGGAAGGCGGTGAAGGCATATGGAAGACTAACAGGAGGAAAAGGACATAAGACTGTGTAATAAACACATTTGAGGGGAAAAAAAGAAATAAAAAATATTTGGACCTTGGAAAAGTGATATGTACATACATATAAAAGCACAGTAGGAGACAGCCACAAGAAACAGAAGAATTTACACATCTGCACAAAGACACAGGCATATAGGGCCGGCGAGATGGTTCAGTGGTCTAAAGCGCCTGCTTAGGAAAGCTCAGGCAACTGCAGAGACTGCGGTTCGATCCCTGGCACCACATGCTGCGCTAGCCCCACCACCAGAGCAGGCTGAGCCAGCCATAAAATAAGTAAATAAAGAAACAAACAAGCAAACAAACAAATAAATAAAATTAAAAAAAAAAAAAAAACAAAGACACAGGCATAAAAGCATCAATACATGCCATGACTTGGTAGAGGGTAAGGCAAGTGAGACTGTGGGGGAGGTGACGGCACAGGAAGAAACTCAGCTCCACAGGGACCGAGTAAAGGGCTAGAGTGTCTGCATGTCAGTTACATTTAGACATAAAGTAAGATTTCCTAGATCTCTCTTCTTCCGGTAAGATTCATTTCATGGCATTGAGATAGGACAGCACTGAGTCATTTTGGGATATTTCCATGAGTTTCTAGTTCCTAGGGCAGTAGTGTTTGGAACATGCTTCTCGTGCCTAAGGAAAAGATTTATCAAGGCCACTAGGAGAACAAGGGAAATTAGCATGTGAAACAAGAATTTAATCTAAAGTAGGAAGGAGTAGAACAGGGCTCCAGATTACTAGAGAAGACTTCAGTGTAAAATATGGGGCTCTAGCTGGACATGGTGGCACACAACTCTAGTCCCTGCCTCCCCCC
Source organism: Capromys pilorides (assembly GCA_004027915.1). Taxonomy (NCBI): domain Eukaryota; kingdom Metazoa; phylum Chordata; class Mammalia; order Rodentia; family Capromyidae; genus Capromys; species Capromys pilorides. The sequence continues at coordinate 11,661 of PVKN010001661.1, forward strand.
CACTGGAGGCTGAGGCAGAAGAATCACCATGAGTTGAGGCCAGCCTGAACTATACAGTGAGACCCTGCCTTAGAAAACCAAAAAAGATTTTAAAAAGAAAATTACTCTGTTGATGGAAGAAGAGACTATGAAGATCTTGGCATCACCCCGATCAGAGGATTATAGTGGTTTAGAATCCTAGAACACTGAAGTTCCAGTTTTCAATAAGATCTAATTCTTAGGCCAATAACATGTATAGTCTCCCTAGAAACAAAACTTACCTCAAATTCTAGTTGCTATCAATATCCACCAGTCCTGTAATGCTAGCCTTAAACTTACTTTGTAACTGAGCCTGGTCTCAAACCCACAGTGATCCTCCTGCCTCAGCCTCCTGAGTGCTGGGATTGAAGGCATGGGCTACCATAGCCAGCTGATATAACCCTTGCAGGGCATGCAAAACCAAGAAAACTTGGGGGGGTGGGGCTTTGGGTCTGTAGTCATGAGTGTTATTTTTTTTCACTCTATACCACAACAGATAAAATGTGTTTACGGCTCAACATATTCCATCAGAATATGGAGAGAACTATAATATTTTCAAATTCCATACATGGGCTAGGGATACAGCTCAGTGGCACAGTGCCTGTCTAGCAAGTCCAAGGTCCTGAGCTCAATTCCCGGTACAAAAAAAAAAAAAAGAAGATGGGGACTTGCCAGGTAGCTCAGTTGGTTAAAGCACATGATTTGGTAAAGTCTCTTAGGTGCTGGGGACCGCGGTTTCAATTCCTAATCCAACATGAGTATAAGACCTGCCCTTCAGGCAGCCTCAGCCAGCCAAAAAAAAAAAAAAAAAATTATATATATTATATATAAATTCCATGCATGAATATAGCGACCAAAATTATCTTGTTAACTATACAGGACAAAGAACTATAGTAGAAATGTAGTACAGGACAGAACCTATTGACAATTCTTAGGAAGCAATGACATAAAACAAAATATACAAAAAACAATAGAAACAAACACCAGGTGGGCTTTATTAAGAATACTTTGACCATAAAGCGCCTGCTTAGGAGGGCTCAGGCAACTGCGGGGACTGCAGTTCGATCCCCGGCACCACATGCTGCGCCAGCGCCACCACCAGGGCAGGCTGAGCCAGCCACAACATGAATAAATAAAGAAACAAACAAACATAACAAGCAAACAAATAAATAAATAAATAAAACTAAAAAAAAAAAAAGAATACTTTGACCAAACATTTGCCCCAATTTTTTTTTCCTTACAACAAATGAAAATGGCATATATATATATATGCTATTTAATTAAAATTTATGTATATATATTATTTAACATATATATTAAAAGTTTATTTTATTTTCTTAAACCTCATTTATTTGTTTGTATTATGGCCGGCTCAGCCTGCCCTGGGGGTGGGGCTGGTGCAGCACGTGGTGCCTGGGATTGAGCCGTGGTCCCTGCGGTGACCTAGACTTCCCAATGCATGTGCTTTAGACTGCTGAGCCACCTAACTAGCCCAAGAGTGGCATATTTTTTAAAAAGGGAGTGGCATATTAAAAAAAAAGAAAACAATTGATCCTTTCCGTCATCTGTAACACAACACACATGACCATACTTCCAGAGATTCGGGGGGGGGGGGGGGGGGCACTCACCACTCACCTGTGAAATCATGTGATTATTCAAGGGTGGCTGTTGCTGAGGTGTGGGTGGGAGAGCAGGAAGTTGCTGCTGCTGCTGTTGCTGTTGTTGCTGGGCAGTACAAGGGAGAAGGCCTCGGACAGATTGGGGTGAGGTGACCTGGTTGCATACTTCTGGGGCACCTAGTGCCATACCTAAGGCAAAGAGAGAGACAGACCTAGAGCTGTAAACGTAAGTCATGAATACAATCCCTGAAGAGTCCAGCTGTAGGGCTCCTCTTTTTCCCTGCATTTTTTATTTATTTATTTGTTTGTTTGCTTGTTGTGTTTGTTTGTTTCTTTATTTATTCATTTTTTTGTGGCTGGCTCAGCCTGCCCTGGTGGTGGCGCTGGCACAGCATGTGGTGCCGGGGATCGAACTGCAGTCCCCACAGTTGCCTGAGCCCTCCTAAGCAGGTGCTTTAGACCACTGAACCATCTCGCCGGCCCCTTTCCCTGCATTTTTGCTTCACTTCCATCTGCCCATCCCTTCCCCTTTTCTGAATATCCATATATAAACACAGGTGCACTTCAGCTGCTTTGCTAATAGGTCCCTGCCTCCTACCAGAATTCTGCTGTCCAGGGACAGGAATCACCTTGACCATCAATGTTTGGTTGGGGACTGAATGAGTTCCCAGAAGTGCTTAAAACCTGTTCACTATAATTAGATGGCTGAAAACATGAATCTGTATCTCCTGGAAAGGTTCAGATTCTGATTTTTTTCTTTCCTTCTTCTGAACTTTTAACATCTCATTAAAGTTTCTGAGAAGGCAAGCTTGCCTTTTGTAGCACACACGAGTACACATACACATATGACACACACCCCCTCTTCTGAGATTGAACCCAGGGCCTCATGTATACTAAGGAGGCACTCTGCCACTGAACTATACCTGCAGTTTTACAAACAATGTTTACCCAACTATTTTCCTAATTTTCTGGCTCTCCAAAGGAGAGCATACAATATATATATAAATTATATACATTCATACAATATATATTTTTTAAATGAAGAGGAAGAATTTTATTTTTACTCACTATACAATATACTTTCTCTAACTACTATAAGTCAGGCATTGTGTAGTGAACTAAAGACACAAAGGAAACAATCCCTGCCTTTGAGAGGCACAGGATCTTAAGATAAAAGATGGATGTCCATGTAACTATTACAATTAGATAAAGATAAGGGGATACTACATCAAAGTTGATAACCACACCAAAGTTGTACCACATTGAAGAGGAGGAAGAAATAATTCATGGGAGGATCAGGATGAATTTAAAGAGAAGACAGAAGAGGGTTTTTTGTTGTTGTTTTTATCTTTTTGGGACAGGGTATTGCTATGCAGTTTAGGCTAGCCTTTAGCTAACTTTGTAGTCCAGGCTGGTCTCAAACTCACAAGGATCCTATTGCCTCAGCCTTCCAAGTGCGGGGACTGGCATGAGCCACTATGTCCATCCTAGGAGAGGGGGGTTTCAAGGATGGCTAGAAGCTATTCAGACAGAGAGGGAACAAAGCTAATATCATATTCAAGAAATAGCTGGATGGCTGGAGAAGGCTGGATATTGGAAACAAGATTACAAGAACAAACTAGTTAGGAAGTTATGTTGTAGTAAATAGTTTAGACTTTATGAATGCTCCTTCCCAGTGACTGACCACCGAAGAAGTAGCCACAGCAGCATTCCTCTGGTCTGTTGGCATATACCAATTAATTATAAACAACTATACTCTAGGGGCTTCCTCTGCTCTAGAACCCCTCTTAATAATCTCAAGAGAGACACAATGAAAGTAGCTATCATTTTCATCTTAGTATATAATCTGAACACAGAAGGACAGGGTCTTGAAATCACTACTACTTTGTTTGGAAATGAGATAAAACCAATCCCAATCGGGTCTTTCAAAAAATAAGGACAGAAGGTTTGAGAAAAGAAATCAGAGAGTAGCTAGAGATAGTGGCACATGCCTGTAGTCCCAGCACTCAAGAAGCTGAGGCAAGAGGATTGCTGTGAGTTTGAGGCCGGCCTGAGCTACATAGTGAGACCCTGTCTCCAAAAAACAAAAACCAAGACAATCATAGTGGGACTAGATCCAAGAATGGATAACAGATCTAAGAAATCAAACTTCACTTCCTCTGTTTTAAGTTTCCACAAAACTATACTGGGACAAATGTTTGTTAAATTATCAGTGACGCTCTATAAAAGGCAAGCAAAAACGCAAGTGTATGACATCAAAGGAAAGAAGTTACAGTACCTGGCCTAGACAGCCTTCCTGCACTGCCACCTTTACTGCTGCCGATGCTGTCACCTCGGGTGAGGATAGAGATTCCACTGAAGCTGCTGGCTTTGGTGACGGGGGGTCGCATGCTTCGGACAGAGCCATCCGAGTCTGTACTGCTCCAAGGCCGGGGCTCCAAGGATTTGAGTTCGCTGTCTGTGCTGCTCTGGCGGCTGCTTGAGGTGCGGCTCAGCCCTTCTCGGTTCCCCCTGCAGAGACCATAGTGGTCAGAGCACCCCCACCCACCACTTCAGCAGAAGGGCTAGGAGAGAGATCTTTTCTGTTCTCTCAGTGATGAAAAAGGGGTGAGGATTATAGGGAGGATAGATACTGACTTCTTGTTAGTTGGCTGGCCAACTACAACTTGATAGGAGCAGACAGAACAAGATCCAATACAGTAACAGAGAGCACAGAGGCATATCTGAAAAACAGTGCACTGGCAGCTAATTCAATGCATTCTTTGGACCAAGGTAGATGGAAAACCACATACATGATGCTGAGATTGGCTGTGGTCTTTTCCCCACCCTCTGGGGGGATCCCACACATGCAGGTAATAGTGGGGCAGAGAAAGGCAGCAGCTCCTTTTGAGAGTTCTTAAAAACAAAAGGCCTCCCAGAAGTTACTATTGCTAGAAGGCATAAGTAGCCAATGACATAGATAAATCCCGCAAATAAAGATCTTCCACATAACATGTATCTAAGCCAGCAAAGTACTGCTTTGGCCACTTATCCAGGCCTGGAAGAAGAGTATAATGGGAAGTCTGGTAATATGGAATTGAGTCCACTTGTTTTGTGGAAGCTCCATACTGGTACCTGGGAACAACTGGTTCTAGAGTCTCTAAGGGCTAAAGTCCTTAGCAATATCAAGTAAATACATCCTTGGGATTCAAGAGTGGTAACAGGCAGGGGGGCTGAGCTGGCCTAACTGCCTCTCTGTAGTAAGTCCCTGATTTATGAACATTCAAGTTGTGAACTTTCACAGAGTTACTGAGTTAAGAATAATTCAAACAATTTTCACAGAGAAGAAATCATTCTTAAATTGGGGACTTATTGTATTAATAATTCCACTGTACTAGAAAAGACACAAAACTATTGAGACAAGGAGTTCTTTTATCCTGTTCTGGAACATCATAGCTATTCTGATATAACAATCACTGTATTAAAAATAGCAGCATGCATCAAGATAGGCAGGGCAGCCAGGGGTGGTGGCACAAACCTGTAATCCCAGCACTCTGAAGGAAGGCTGAGGCAGGAGGATAATTGTGAGTTCAGACCAGTCTGGTCTACAAAGTGAGTTCAAAGCCAGCCTGAACTGCACAGTGAGATTGTGTCTCAAAAAGACAAAAAAAAAGATAGGCAAGGTTGGCCCAAAAACCTTGCCTCATTGATTTCTCAATGATTCTCAGTAAGAAACCAGGAACCAGTAATTTTCCTTCTATACTCCCACGCTATTAACTACTGAACCAAGGAAACCAATTGGTAACAATTATAAAGATTTTGGTATTTTAGTCTTATGAGACAGAATCTTACTACATTGTCCTAGCTGACACTGAACTCACTATGTAGCCCAGGTTAGGCTTAAACTCACTATGATCCTCTTGCATCAGCCACCATGCCCAGCTTAACAGTTACAAAGATTTTGGTACATATACAGGGAACAATTATACAAAAATCATAGTAGTTTGGGCTCTCTACTTTTTGCCAAAAATAAGCAGAAAGCTGTATCCCAAATAATTACCTTAACTCCAAAGACTATATAAACTCAGAGCCATTTTAATAAACGTTTTGTTGGTATTGTTTTTATTTTTTGAGATAAAGTGCTCCTATATCCTGTCAGGCAATCCAGTGTGGCCTTCAACTCACAGTAATCTTGTTTCACTCTCCTACAGTGCTGGGATTACAGGAATATGCTACCATGACTGGCAATGAAAATATTTTTTTAAGAGAGTAATATTTTAACTAGAAGAACTACTTCAAAGGCACTATAGGAAAAACTGGCAAAATACATGCATGCCTGGGTCACTTTTCAAATTTTTATTAACCAAGCCAATCATGAAGAGCTAAGAGCATGCTGGCACAGCTGGTTAGGAACATGATAATAATTCTCTGCCATCCCAAGGACATGTGTAAAGACTACCAATGCTTCTCTCTGTATAGATGAAATAGGGGATTGTAAAGTATTTCTGTTTCTCCAAAACCATAACCCTTTCTCTTGAAATACCAACAGCAGAATGAAAAACAAGCAATAAATCAGGGATGTTCAAGAAACAGAACCAGGTCCAAAAGAAGATTCAACAGCTCTGTCTCAAAGTTAAAGGCCAGTCTACTGATAGGATGAAATAAAAATGTGTGTATATCTGGGAGAAGAAG
>PVKN010001661.1:18068-49440 GCA_004027915.1 Capromys pilorides
CAAAAAAAAAAAAAAAAAAGAAAAAATAAAAAAAAGAAAAAGAAATTAAGCTTTGAATTTTTCAAGATCCACTAAAGGCCTTTTCCACCCAAACCAAACACTTTACAGCAATCCTGTCATTTATTTTCTCTTGCTATCAGAGGGAGACAATGAACAAACCAAACACTTTGGGAAGCTCTGGCCAAAATGGCAGCACTTCAATACTCATTTAGTTTTTTCAAGACAGAGATGGCTAGATGCTCACAATGTGGATTGTCTAATGATATTCTGAGTCAAGGCATTGCTTGAAAGTTCTAATTTTAGGTAAGTTTTACCAGGAAAGAGATTAGTTTTTCTCTCTCTACAAAAAACTTAATTACCAGTCATGTGTCTTTCATTTCACTAAAAGTATGACAATTAGGGACAGCCACCCAGATTCAATCCTAAGCATTACTTTAGATTGTATATATGTTAAAAGTAGGGGTCAAGGATAAAGAGCATTCACAACTCATTCCTATAAAATCAGAGCTTAGTTTTTTTTGTTTTGTTTTTTAGAACTTAGTTTTTATATGTATATTTAAACAATCCAGTTAGTTGGATCTGAGGAGTGGAGAGGGAGGCCTGTGGAAGAAGTGGCAATAAATAGCTGTAAGCCTTACTGTGGCTTATTTATCAACGGAGTAGAATCTTCCAAAGAGAAGTTGCCATAGTTACTCCCATATAATGGTGGAATGTGGTATATCAGTTTCACAAACATAAATGAACAGAAAGGTACAAAGCATTAAGAGAAGATCAGCTTCTACACTAGTAACAAATTAGGGCAGAAATCACCCCTTTAAGAGTTCATGACGTTACATTTTAGATGTAGTTCTTTAATAACATTTCAGTTTGAAAAGTAGCAGCTTAAAAGATCTAGACAGGTGAGGTCATCTGCACCTGCTCATCAGATTTTTTCAATGTATTATCTGCACAGTTTGATGTAGACTGATGCTCCACTAGGGCATAATTCCTAGCAGTGAATATGAAATAGGGCTCTAAATAGAGTACTACTTAGGAGCGATGTTTCTTGAACGCCAGTGTGGTACACTGGACAAAGAATCAGCATCAGTTTTACTAACAGCCATGTAGTGAACTTGGGCTAGTTATTTGTCTCTGCTTTTACTTTCCTACATGTAATTCAGCTGAACAGATCAGGACAGTGAGAGATTTGAATTAGATAAAGTATATTCTGGTAACTATAGGGTATCCTGCAGAAGTTTATTTAAAATTTCCTCTTTTACAACTGTTTAAGCTTTCTGGGATGAAGTATAACCTTGAAGTGTAGAACTATGGATCATCTATCTATCTATCTATCTATCTATCTATCTATCTATCTATCTATCTTTTTTTTCTTTCTTTCATGTGGGGATTTTATACAATTTTGCTACAACTAACAATGCAAAGTACTCTCTGTCTGGGGTTTTCAGATAGATCTCAGGATAGGACAGTCTAAGAAAACAGAATTCAGAAAGACGGAAATTGGGGCCGGTGAGATGGCTCAGTGGTCTAAAGCGCCTGCTTAGGCAAGCTTAGGCAACCCCAGGAATCAAGATTTGATCCTTGGCCCCACATGCTGCGCCAGCCCCACCTCCAGGGCAGGCTGAGTCAGCCATAATATAAATAAATAAATATTAAAAAAAAAAAAAAGATGGAAATCTTCTACTGAAAGAATGAGAAATCTCACTACTCCAACTTCTACATAGTTTAACAAGCTTTAGAAAGTACAGTATGGAAGGCACAACTAAGTATTAGAAATGTCAGTGTCTGCTTGGCAAGTGCAAGGTCCTGAATTCGATTCCCAGTATACACACACACAAAAAAGAATTAGGAATGATATCTCTTAACTAGTCAGATAGTTCCTATCAAGCTTAGGATTAAACAACTGAACATCTCAATGGGAAAAGTTAGTCTCTAACCACAGTGTTAAACACTCAAGGTCTTTATACTATTTAGTTTTCCTACTGGTTAACTAGTAATAATATAAAATGAGCTGGTGTCAGACAGGCAGTAAAGTACTCTCGCATCCGCCTTGTATTATTCCTTTGAGATGGGAATGACAGACTGAAACAAAGGGGAGATGCTTCTGACTCATTTCTTTGTGGGAAAATAGAGGCTATTAAGCACCTGGGAAGTTAGAAAAACAATAAGCAGCAAGTTTTTGGCAACATTATAGGTTAAGTAATGGATAATCATAGAAACGACATACTCTAAGTCCATTCTCAGGTAGATGGTTCCTTTAGCTTCTTTCTGTGACCATCTTCCATGTTACTGTCTCAAAAATAAAACTACACAGTGGCATAAGTGCTTGCCTGGCAAGTGCAAGGTCCTGAGTTTGATCCCTGGTACCACCAAAAAAATGAATAAATAAATAAAACTATACTGAGGGGTTCATATGTGTAGAACATGTTATTTTTTTCCCCAAAGATACAAAGCATTCATTATGCTGGGTGAAGGATAAGTTTTCCACATCTTCACAGAATCTCAGAAAAAGAAGCAAGAAGACATTCATAAAAACAGGGCTGAATGTTTTTAAAAAGCAAACTTCTGGAAGGGAGCAGTGTCTATCCCAGACACACCTATTTGGTTCTCTTTAACATCTATTTCTAACTCAAAGTATAATCAGTAAGAATAAAAATAAAGTAACTGAGCAAGAGTCATTTTTTTTTAATGGGGAAAAATATTCAGTGTTGCAAAACTCACAAACTTAAAGCAGCCATGCATGGAGCAAACCCACTCTGCTGAAATTACAGTGAAACAAAATAAAATTAAAAATAAAAATGAGAGATACAGATCACACAAAGGTACCTAAAAATCTGCCTTCTCTTGTGAGAGCTAGAAGAAAAGGTTTCTTTGGAGAGTCTGTTGGTTAACACCCAAAAAAAGAAAAAAAAAAAAAAAAAAAAAAAAAAAAAAAAAAAAAAAAAAAAAAAAAAAAAAAAAAAAAAAGCATCATTATAGGGTTATAGTAACCTCACTGACAAAGCTCAATGAGAAGCAGGGAACATGCTAAGCGGTACTAACCTGATGTCATTTAGATATCCGTTCTGGCCAGTCTAGGTGAGGGGGAGAAAATGGAAAATAACTTATAAGAAAACAGTATGGCATAACAGAAAAGGAAGTTTGTGATGCTACCCAAGGTCCTCAAACCAGAATTCACCCCACCAACAGGGAGGAGGAGCAGGGACAAGATAACCCACACCCAAACACCCAATCTGAGTTCTCATCTTTAATGGGAGAGAACATTCAGCATTTTTAGCCTTCCCACAGTGTTTAAAAAATAGATAAAAAGAGGAGTATGGAAAGGAGGAAGAGAAAAGTTATTAACTTATTACTTCCTCATTAACTCTAAGCTTATTAATTTATTTTAGGAATAAGCTGAGTTTTGTAACTGATACACGTGGTCTTAAAGGTGTGTTCAAAGGAGAGAAAAAGGGAGACTCATGAGAAAGAAACGTCAGTTTTTGGGAACAAACTTCAATGCTTTTCCCTTTCTGTCCTCTGCACTGGCCAAAATGAAGGATTTTGTGACCTGAGACCCAAGGTGGGTGGATATTGGGAAAGCAAGTATTTTTCAGAGCCCCCCTAATGAGAAAATTAAGTCTAAAATACTCTTCACTGGTAATCATTTACTGACAAAGCCACTGAGCTGAATGAAGTGAGCACTGAGTGGACTCCCAAGCCTTAGAAAAGGTACCAAAGGTGTCCAACTGCTGGGCAGAGTGGGTTCCACACAGAGCAGAACCTATTTGGGCAGACAGACAACTCAGGCTCCAGAGAAGGCTGCTGCAGCAGCATTTCCATCCGAACACCCTTCTTGCCACTTCCTCTTTTTGGCCTGCTTCCTGCCCCTCACCCCAACCCTAATCTACAACTCTACCCTTAATCATTCCCAATGACTGGCCAGGCTCCTCTCCACACGAACTCTTTGGAACATGGCAGGCTTCGGCCATTTATCCTTGTCTAGATCTTCTAAGATTCCTGAGGCCTCTACCATGACAAGAGCTAGGAAATGCTGAAATGAAAGTGCTAAATCCATAAGGATTTAACAAAGAATACATGTATCAGTAAAGGCTTGAGAGACTAGAAATCAGGAGGAAAAAAGGAAAGAAGAACTAAATTTGCCCTTATTATGGCTGAAGGTAGAAATACTCTATTGCTGCTAAAGCCAAGTCCCAATACCCTATTGTAAGTGGCCTGTGATTTCAGAACATCTGTGGCTTTGCTAAGGGCTGCATAGTAGAGTGGTCATTTCCCATGTGTCACCAAAGCAGAGAAGCATATCAAAAGTAGTTAGCTAGGCTATGTTGTCACTGGGACTTCTTCATCTGAAAAGCCATCAAGAGGCAATTTATATTTGGGATAAGAATATGGACTTTGGAGCCAGACCATCTAAATTCAAACACAGCTCTTTTGCCATCTAGTAGTATGATCCTATGTAGTTACTTAACTTCCTGTGTCTGTTTCTCATTTATAAAGTGGGGAAATAGTGTAACTCACTTCATAGGACTACTGAGAAGATTACATGAATTAATCTACATAAAAGACTAAGAACAATGCCTGAAAGACAATAAGCACTATATAAGTGCTTGCTGATACTATCCACCAACAAGCTCTGTCCAAAATTAAGGGCCATCACTGACTATAACCCTGTACAAATGACAACTCTCCTCTTATTCCACCCAATAGGTTTGCAGGTAAATGTAGAGAATTCTCTCTGAGCTACAATGGGATAGTTTGGAGGACAGATTTTTCTGACCTAGAGTGGAAGTTTATAAAGTAGAAGCTAAGAATACTGTTTTTCTTTGGACTTTTGGTCAGAAAGCTTGCAGTATATCAGTCCCCAGTGAGGATCCATAGAAGCACTTGTTTTTTTTTTAAGACAGTGGAACAAGTACACAGGAATCCAGTTTTTGTCTTACTGAAAAAATGAAAGAGTAGAGGAATGGGAGGAGAGTAGTGTACATCTGCATGTACTGATTGAAACTTTCTTTGTGGCCAATCTGACTGTAAGATGGAGATTTTTATCTCATGAACCCATATCTCTTCCTAAATTTCTACTAAACTTCTCTTCAACTGGTAGGCAAAGGCACTCAGATACAGAGGTATCAATTATATTTAAAATAGTCTGTCATTAAGAAAAAAACTGCCTAAACTAAATTCATGTTGTCCTTTGGATCACGAAGCCAGTCTTGTTCTAGGAAGCAAAGTAAGAAATACAGGAAGGAGACTTCCCATTAGGTAGTGACTAGAGGGAATTAGGAACACCCTCTGCTTGTGTGGAATGTGGGGCTTACAGAGGATGCATATTAGAACAGGACTAGCATGTCCTAAAAATGAAGGCAGGCAAACAAGAAGAATATAAAGCCTGTATGGACGCCAACTCTTCTAGTTGGAAGCAAAGATGCCTAAAATGGACAGTGAGAGTGTAAGAGAGTAAGTGTGAGGAGGGTTTGACAGGTACGATTCAGGGCCCTTCCATCAGCCCTGCTAATAAAACCATTTCTGTTTTCAATCTAATAATATTTACACAAATTCAGCCACTCCAAGTTTTAGTTCTCATACAGCAGAATATATAAGTAATAAAAATAAAACTATCTTCCCAATAGCCCACATTTAATTTTAGAGACCAAATCTGGGACTGGCTGGATGCTGGCTAAAAAAAAAGAAAACAAGCAAAAAGAAAGAAATTTAAAAAAAGAAACAAAGGAAACCCCCAATAACATTTATGGAGAGTTCATTCCATTCACAGTTTCAAAGATTTAGAGCTAAAAGCTATGGGCTGACAACTCTCAGAAGCTACACTTACCTCTCGGGCAAATATTCTCTCTCGGACCCTTTGATATTCCTCCTCTCTCTCTTCTATTGACTTGCTCCTCCTTCCATCCTGCAATGGAACTCTGATCTAGATCGATGAGCAGAATTAAGCTAGTTAAGTTCTCCTCGTACTGCAAGCTCACTGCACACCAGCAAGGAAGAGAAACCGGGAAAGTTTATAGTTGCCATCAAAAAAAAAAAAAAAAAAAAAAAAAAAAAAAAAAAAAAAAAAAAAAAAAAAAAAAAAAAAAAAAAAAAAAAAAAAAAAAAAAAAAAAAAAAGAAAAAAAAAAAAAAAAAAAAAGAAAAAGATAAAGAAAAGAAAAGGAAAAATAAAAAAAATAAAGGGAAAAAAATTTCCAGTCCTGAACAGGCTTCACTGGGTACATCTGACCATGCAGTTTGGGAAAGCAGGTTTTCTGGATGGTTGAGGACTTTCCATCTCCCCACCCTCCCAGAGATCAAGAGTAACTATTTATAACAATTGGGTTGCTCCCCTATAATAACCAGGTACTATTCAGTCAGTAAGTATCAAGAAAAAAAAGCCCTGGGAAATAACATTGTTTTAAGGAAAGCAAGGGATAGAAGTAAGCTAGAGAGGGACAAGAAATAGATGCTTACCAGAAAGCAGAACATAGAGGAGGAGGTTTACACTCTAGTACGTACCTGACATTACCTCTTCTTTAGTCACTAATGCCATAGCCTGACAAGCCAAGTCACACATAGCTTAGCAAAGAGGGCCTTGGAAATGAAATCCCAAAGGCGAAGCTAACCTCAAAGCCTAAGCACTTTTTCTCAATTACAGCACGTGAGGGCAGTAAAGAGAGAGAAATTACATAAATAAAGAAGAACAGAGGAACACAAAGAACAAAAGAAAAAAAAAGAACAGAATAGAAAGATGAACAGAGACAGAAACAGATAAATGAGGTATAGTGAAGAGAGAGACAAAAGGGAAAAGAAGGAAAAAGAAAATAGAGAACTTTATGTTCTCTGACAAATGCAGTGAGGTGACAGGCAGGGATGTCTAGGCAGTCACCACCTCTGGTGAGCTATCATCTAATACCCCATTACTGTCTTTCCCTCTTCTGGCCTACCACTCATGAACACTGTCCTGGGAGGATATAACAGAGGAACACTTTTTCATGCTGCTTATAAAGACAAGGAATCCTGAGCAAGAACCCAATAAATGAATGTCACCAGGCTATACACACTTTGAACTTCAATCTAGAGGCTTTGAAGACTTCAGATGAACTGATCAAGAAGCCTGCTTACTCTAACTAGGCTGACGCTTTTGATCTGCATTTGTCTCCAAAGGCAGCCAACAAAATAGCAGTCTCGACTTTAAGTAGATTCTACTAGCACCATCCTGAAGAATCTATATTCTACCATCTTACAAATTACATTCTAACAAGACACAAGACCTTAAGGAGCTCTATTATCTTTAGCACTTAGCACTGGTAAACCAGCAGCAGAGTGGTAAGGCTGTGAAGTCAGATAGAATCCTAGCTCTACCACCTCCTAGTAATATGACTTTACGCAAGTAACTTAATATCATAATCTCAGTTTTCATACATAAGTAGGGTCAATAATGTATCTACATTGGGTTGTTGTAGAGAAGATTAAAGGAGATAATGCATATAACAGTATGGAACAGAGCCTAGTTCAGTGCAAACAATGAAAGAGCACCATTATGCTTATTATTAATATCTAGCAGAAAGTGTAGTTTATCCTATTATAGATCAAGCCTGAAGCTGAGAGGTGAAACGCTAACAGGGACAGATTCTTTGCTCAGCGTGCTTCTAGGCCTGAATAATTCCTGATCCACAGAAAAAGGGTTTTGGGAAAATGGAGAGCAGGGCATCAGGATGGAAAGGCTCTTTCTTTTTCTTTTTTTTTTTCTTCCTTCCTTCCCTCCCTTCCTTCCTTCCTTCCTTCCTTCCTTCCTTCCTTCCTTCCTTCCTTCCTTCCTTCCTTGTCTTTTTGAGACAGGGTCTCAGTATGCAGTTCAGGCTGGCCTTGAGCTCACTTTTGTAGCCCAGGCTGGTCTCGAATTTGCACTGATCCTCCTGCCTCAGCCTCCCAAGTGCAGGGATTACAGGCGTGGGCCACCATGCCCGGCTCTTTTCTTTTTTTTAAATTTAATTTTATTTGTCTCTTTGTAAGTTTCTTTTTCAGTCAGACCCAGTGTGTTTGTCCACAATGGACAACGGCACTTTTCTCAAAAGGACTTCTTCTACTATTCAAATAACAAGCAAAAAAGGTCCTGCTCCTAAGACCACAGCCTATACCAAGAAAATTAATTTTGACTCTAGAGGTAAGATATTGACATAGTTACACAATCAATTAGCAAGACTCATATTGGCTCTACCCAATCACATTCATCAAATCTAAATAAATCCTCTTTGGAGGCCAAGCAGAGTCAGTAGATCTAAAACCTCTACTTAGCTAGGAAAACTAATCTCTAAACAATCACTATCTAAAGAGTGAGCCACGGTGCAGGGAAATAGCCCATAAATGAAGAGATATTAATTCATTTTTTATTCCTCCAGGAGTTTATTTCAAACGGGGCATTGTTTGATGCTCCCAGCATCAAAAGTTAAATCAAAACACTCACCTTGATGGAAGGAACTCAGAAAAAATTAAAGAGTTTTCAGAAAGGGACCAGAGGCATCTTTATAACCGGTTAAATCAGACCACACCTTGGAGGGTTCTAAGCTAGTTCTAAGCTAGGATAAGAATGGAGGCATGATAAAGTAATTTTTGGTGGTTCCTAAAGGAATCCCTAACAATTAAAGAAAAAAAAATCAGCTGGATTCTGGACTGAGGCAATGGGAAACCCTGTGTTGTCCAAAATAACAGAGTTACAAGTCAGTGGTAGACTCAAGGAGTTCTAGGCTAAATGAGATCACCCAGCAAACCTCAGCACCATGTCTCTGTGACTAGGAAGGTGGCATCCAGCTCCATTAATGCAAACAGTCCTCAATATTAAGGAAAGGCAAATTCAATAAAACTCACACATTTTTTCATTCTAAGGTGGTCTGAGTTTTCTCCATCCCACAAAATTTCTCCCTTCCCAGTTTCTCTTACTGCAGACTCTCTCTATAGGCCCACCCTTTTCCATTCTTCACCTGGTTATCATCTCGGTCCATACTGGCATCATCTCTCTTGAGAATGAACCTCTGTTGGAATTCTGTATTCTTCTCATCCTTTATATGTTCTGAGAATCTCTGTTCAGGGCTGGGATTTAGAAAGACATGTGAGAGAGGGGGAGGAAAATGATCTTTTTCTTATGAACGAGACCCTGTTGGTACTGCTCTCTTAAGCCATATAACTCTGCACATGGCTGTAATCCCAGCACTTGACAGGCTGAGGCAAGAATATCATCTCAAGTTCAAAGCTAGCCTGAATTGCTAATTAGACCCTGTCTCAAAAAAGGGGGATGGGGGGGATGGGAAGGAACAAACAAAAACCCATGAAAAAATAAACATGTTGCTCCTTTATTTCACTGCCTGGGCAAAAAAATGATTAACTGAATCAGGATATTCCATATGTGGATATGTGCTTTATACATCTATAACTTTTCCTCTAAAATTGTACCTGTTCTAAGTAGAGGTGAAGGGAGGCTATGGCTAGTCTTCACAAAATATTAGTATAGAGAGAATGTCTCTATGCCTTCTAAAAAGTAGGAACTGATGACATAATCCCATTATCTCCCTAAGAAAAGACATCTATGTCTTCCTTTTCTACCCCAACGGACTATCCCAGAAATCTTCCCAATTCATGGTTTTCTCCCTTACATTCTTGTATTGCTGGTTTTGTTGATGATGACAGCTTTCCCAGTTTGATCAACATTGTGGTCCATCCCAAAATAGGCAGCTACCCGGTGTAACAGCATCCGGTGATATGAGGTCATTTGAGGAAACTTCTTGAACTGGTTACTGAAGAGAAATCCAGGGGAAAAAAGGAAGTAAGACAAATGACAGTAATAATGGCCAACTGTAATTTTTCTCACCAGTATCTAAAACGTAAAATTTCTTAGGACAAACAAATATTATAAGGAAAATAGATTATTTACTTAACAGGAACCAAAAAGACTTCTCTCAATATCTGGCAGATTACTCTGATCTACTATCTTCATTAAGGCTAGTTCTTAAGCCTCAGTCCCACCCACCTGGATGATGTCTATAAAGAAGAAAGGGAGAAATTTAAGGACAGTAAAATTTGAGAAAAGGTCAAGTCTTCTCCCTAATTTCTTTTATTCCCCCATTACTAACTGATTCAAAATTCTCACACTGAGGGAAAGATGAAAGGGGGATGACCTTAATTGTACCTAAGTTTCTTTCCAACACTCCTTCCCACCTCTAAGTGTGTACTTCACACAAATAACTTACTTGTTGTCATTAATAAATTCCAGAATCTCCTGTTCTAATTTTAGCAGCATCATTCTGTCCCTGTAAAAAAAGATTAAAACAAAACAAAACACAGCCCTCCCATAGACATTGAAAACACAATTTGTTCATTACAGAAGCTAAGGAGGAATATATCCACACCTCAGTAATGGTCAGCAATGCAGAAGCTACAGAGCCTCATCAGCTTATTCTACTGTACTTTGAAAAAGAAAAATAACCCAACTATACATTTTTCAGATCCCTCCTAATAATGTACTTTGGTATCCATTTCAGAAATCTGTTAGCAGCATAGTTATATGCACACATACTTTGTACTTAAAATCTAACCATTATTTATATCTCATCTTGTTATTCACATGATTTTAGAGTATATCTGTTTAAGTTATGTACAAGGCATTTATCTTTTTCTTCTGTGCCTCCCAAATCTTCACATTTCTTTTTCTCTATATTTTTCTTCCAGTTTTTTTCCTCAATTCTTCCAAAAGCAGAAACCTCAATGTGAGGGCTTTCTGAATCGCTCACAAAATATAAAATTATACTTCAGACAGATTAAGAGAGGGGATGAACAACCTAGATTCTAATAATATAAAAATAATGGGAAGTTGCTTGGCTGCTGGAATCTTATTGGCTGCTATCCCCTTTCTCTCTTACATCAATCATGTTATTACCTTGGGTTCTTTTTCAGTGTATTTACAAGAAATTCATGTAGATCTATTCCAGTGGAGTCCGTATATTCTTGGCTGGAGTCTAGAACCACCACAAAAATTTTTTTAAGTAAGGGAAACTCTTCTATAGTATCTAATTCCAAGCCAAAACCCACAACCTTATTATCAGAGATGAGAATAGAAATATAGAAACAACCTTAAGCCAGCAAGTACCAGGTTTCATAATGAAAAGAAAAAAGTGATACACATCCAGGCACTAAGATGAGCAATGAGAAAAACCCTCACCTCTGGACAGCATCTTCCTTGGGGCCTTGTCTTTATTTTTGTCCCTGTCCTCTTTTTCTGAGACATCTTTAATGGACTTTTCTTCCTCTTTATCAGAGGGACAGCTGATATGCAACTGAATTATATCCTTTAAAAAGAAGAATATAATCAAAGAGGAAAAAAAATTAACTTTCTTTACAACTCCCTTAGATTGTCAGTGGAAACAAACCTTGAAGTAGCAGATCTACTTATAGAGGAGTGCACTTGTTAACTAAATTGTTTTAATTTGTATTTCATCAAAAGGTAGAGGCAAAGCTTTTATGCCAGCAGTCACAATCTATTACATAAAAAAGCTCAAGTTATAGAGAAGATTCCTGACATACGAACTGGAGGGTAATGGCTCTAGCTACTAGAAGAGAGCTGGGATGTAGCTTAGCAGCACAGTACTTGCATGGCAAACACGAGTCCTGTGTTTGATTCCAGGTACAAAAAAAAAAAAAAAAAAAAAAAAAAAAAGGTAAAGCCCTATTAGAGAAGCATATTCAAGGGAAAATGGGATCAGCTGTGGACTCTTCCTTGTCTGTATTATTCTGCATTGTCAATACATGAAGACAACTTACAATACACTTCATGCTTTCACCATGCCCTCCTTTACTGCAACAGCTTTTGTTTGTTTTTTTTTTAAACTTTATTTATTCATTTATGCTATGGCCAGCTCAGCCTGCCCTAGGGGTGAGGCTGGCACAACATGTGGTGCCAGGGACCAAACCTCGGTCCCTGAGGTTGCCTAAGCAGGCGCTTTAGACCACTGAGCCATCTCACTGGCCCCAGCTTTTATTTTAAAGTGCCCTCCTTGCCTGCCTGGCAAATACAAGGTCTTGAGTTCAATCCCGGGTACTGCAAAAACCAACCAATCAATAAAGTGTCCTCTTCTCTGTTTTCCAAGCCTCACATTGATGCTGTGACTGCCACCCAAATACTTTCATGCTCAAAAGCCATACTGGCCAGAAATGGTGGTTACACACCTATAACCATAGCACTTGATCCATCTCTCTTTCTCTCTCTCTTTTTTTTTGTATTTTAGGGAAGGGTCTATAGGGTGTTCAGGGTCTCACTACTAGATCAGACTCATAGTGATCCACCTGTTTACAGCCGCCCAAAAGCTGGGATTATAGACGTGCGCCACCATGTCCAGTCTCAATTGCCATCTCAGTGCACCTCAGGGGATGGGAGGGCTGGCATGGCAGGCCCGGGGATTCAACCCCAGGCCCCTGTGCATGCTTGTAGGTGCTTTAATCCACTGAGCTATTTAGTCGGCCCTAACCGTAGCACTTGAGAGACAGGAGTATTGACATGAATTGAAGGCCAGTCTGGGTTACACAGTGAGTTTAAGGCCAACACCAATCTGAACTAAAAAGCAAGAACCTGTCTTCAAAACAACAAGAAGCTACACTTAGTAAATGACCTACCTGGGCTTCTAGTGGCCCATCAGCAAACGGAGCAGAGGACTCCTCACAGACTGCCAGACTGCGTACTAACTTCAGCTTGGAATTAGACTGAAAAAATATAAATATTCATATGTCATATTAGGGAACATTCAAAAAATATCCTCTTTGGATCTGTTAATTTTTGTTTCTATTAAATAGGGGTTTTATTTTTGCTTCTCCAAATAGGTCCCACTTGCCAATTCCTACTTCACTTGAAAGGTAAATTCTCTTATATTGCTTACAATAGTAGATATAAAAGCAATATGACTACCTGGACAGATGGTAGAAAAGCCGATTCGCTTAGACTTCTTTTCTCTCTAGTCCAGTGTCCCAATTCCAGACTCAAAAGTTTAATGTAAATACACAGTTGCACAGTGTTGTAGAAAGACACTGGACTTTTTGCCTAAAGTCAAAAGTCCTAGGTTCAACTCCTGGTTTTGCACTTATAAGCTGTAAAGTTAATTACTTAACTTCTCCAGGTCTGTTTTTCCTCAATGAAGTTGGGAAAATAAAAATAATAATACCTAAAGGGTCATTTAGAATATTAGATGATATAAAGTCCATACATATTAAGCAGTGCTTAGCATACAGTAGACAATAAATACTAAAGGGGCATTTTGGTCAGCTATCCAGAGAAATAACAGGCATAGCTCTGGCCTACCCTGTCAAGCAAGAAGCCTCTTTTCCTCAGATTTCATTTCTTTTGCTCATGTTCAGTGACTCTCCTCTTTCCTTTCTTCTAAAAGATAACTCCAAATTTACTAGATCACTCACTGCTAAAGAGGATTAAGCACTGGAAGCAATGTGCTGCTGAATTGCCTGAGCTTGCCTGGGACTCAGGAAGTGACAATGAGCAGGATACAGTCATTGTTTCTGTGCAGCTGGCTGCCTGTCTGGAGAGTTCCAGGATCTTATTAAGAAGTCTTAATCATTGATTGTACCTACCCAGATGAGTACCTTGGAGGACATATCCAGGAACTGTGTGACCCTGGGACCTACTGCTCTGTGCATCACCAGGACCACCAAGCTGAGCTGCTAAGCTATGGAAGTCAGAGCAAAGCAAGCAGCAGATTGACAGTGGCAAGAGCAGATGATTACACTGCAGCTAAAGAACCCTCAGCAGCAGAGCCTCACTGCTGAACACCCCAGAGACCCAGAGCAAAAAGGCCATCCTGCTCCACAAGTGCCTGCCTGCCAAGTACAAGGTCGTGAGTTTGAACCCCGGTCCCACCAAAAATAAATAAATAAATAAATAAAAATAAATAAATAAAGATATGTATGAAAGCCTGGTTGAAAGATCAAAGATTTTCTTCTTTTGTATTTTAGGGAAGGGTCTACAGAATGTTTAGGGTCTCACTACTAGATGGACTCCTAGTGACTCGCCTGTTTACAACCTACCAAGAACTGGGATTACAGGTGTGTGCCACCATGCCCAGTCTCAATGCAGGCTCAGTGTGCCCTGAGGGCGGGGCCAACACTTTTGGCAGGCCCAGATCCAACCCACTCCCCCCCATGCTTTAATCCGCTGAGCTAGTTGGCTGGTCCTGATCAAAGAATTTTTGAGTACTTTGTTATCTTGCAGAAGACAAGGAGTCAAATGTTTCCAGATGGGGCTGGGGAGATAGCTCCATGGCACAGATGCCTGCCTATCAAGCGCAAGGTCGTGAGTTCAAACCCTGGTCCCACCAAAAAAAAAAAAAAAAAAGTTTCCAGAAACTTCTTTTGAGTATCATTGTAGCTCAGTATTCATACCAGGGTCTTTAGAAGGCTGAAGTTTTCTGTCACTTGTGTTCCAAAAAAAGAAAAGACATTTTTATGAATCTTACATAAAATTTTATGACTTATTTCTCTCTTTTGCTTCCTCCCTTCCTTCTCTCACTTAAAAAGTCAGATACTTATCTCTCACAACTGGAAGTTGGGAGATAAATGGTTCCAGAATCAATATAGTGGCTAAATGAAATTATAAAAGATCCAGCCTCTACTCTGCTGAAGCACCTGCTTAGGCAGATGCAGGGACTGGGGTTTGATCCTTGGTGCATTGTGCTGGTCCCCCAGGGGCATGCTGAGAAGCTGACTGAGATTTTCCATGGTGGTGCATACCTGTAATCCCAGTGCATGGGAGGCTGAAAACAGGAAGATCACTACAAATCCCATCTGTGCAGTAAGACCCTGTAAGGCCCTGTACTAACATACATTTTTTTTTTATAAAAAAAAAAAAACCCGGCCTATCTTTCCCCTTTATTATTATTTTCTTATGCTGCTTCTTACCTCACTGGAGATCAGTTTCTTAAGTGGAAACTTTAAATTAGTATACCTATTAAAGGTTCAAAAATAAAATTAAATGAATTCTAGAATAAGGATTCTAAATTTGTTCTCTTTTTGGAGGTGTTAGGGATCAAACCTAGGGCTTCATGCATGGCAGGTAAGCATCTTACCACTTGGTTAAGACTCCTGGGCCCTGTGGTTTCAAGTGTTGTTTATCAAGTGCCTCCCACTCCTCTAATTTATGTTGAACATAAGGTAAGATTTACTATTTAATAACTTCATTCATATTGCTCTATCTATAACATATTTGTGGAAGAGCAGGCTAGATTTTGTTTCTGGTATGGTACCGACATAATCTGTTTTAGAAATCATTTAAGCTTTGTTTTTTTACCTGAAACATGAGTGATATTTTTTATTCTTCTACATTAGAGTTTTGGAGGATTAAGGGAGAAATTTTTCTATACTTAAAAGGTAGTTGACAAGTTATTACATGATATATTTCATCCACATGAAATTTAAAATAGCTAACTGCTTTTTCCTTCTCAGGCTTTTTTTTTTTTCAATGTGTTTACACAGGGTTTACAGGGTCTCACTACATAGATCGGATTTGTAGTGATCCTCCTGTTTTCAGCCTACCAAGTGCTGGGATTACAGGCACATGCCACCATGCCCAGTATCAGTCACTGTCTCAGCATGCCCCAGAGGTGGGTAGGCAAGGCACGCCTGGGGATCGAACTGGTCCTGTGTCTGCCTAAGTGACGCTTGAATCTGCTGAGATATCTGGCTGGCCCTCCTCAGGCTATTTTTTGGAAGACAGTATTCTTTTATAATTAAAACATTTCTTTCAACTATTATTTCCCTTAAGTTGCTTACTGGATGAGAAGTCAAAACAGAGACTGAAGCCAAGTTGAGTATCTCTTGACAGTACAGCCTGTGGGCTCCTACCTCACTTCCTGCTCATTCCACTTTACCTGTAGTCTGCGTTGACTTGCCCACTATTTTAAAATTAAAATATATGATACATTTCTACTTTGAAAAAAAGGAGAAAACTGTGCCTATATGTAGTATGAATAAACTAGGTAATAGTGATATATCCATTTGTGAAATGTATTACTAATAATATTAGAAAATAATACAAGGGCTCTTACCTTGGCTCTTTTCCTGGCATGACCATGGTTGGATGTCCGCCTCTGTCAGAAGAGGATTAAAAAATATTAAAGATGGAGAAAATCAACATTTAAAAGAAGCATGTTTACAACAAAAAAAAGTACTAACTATAAAAGCCACTAAAATACTTGCTGAACTATGAAGAAAATTTCTTGGTTTATTTGTCACAATATGCCCTCCAGCCACTGTGACATGGAAGGGTCCCTGTAACGCATACAGTTACATCACCTTCATTATGAAAATATAAAATTAAAGGAAATAATTTGTTAGTGGGTTTTATAGATTGATAAGCATTACTTACAAACCACAGAATCCTTTTCTAATTAAAATACTACTAAAAATGTCATTGCCATAGCATGAAATAATATTATCTTTTCTGAGTTTGTTCAAAGGAACATATGTAGTCCACAATGAAAGTGAAATATGGTCCCTAACTATCACTTATATAACATCTTCATGAAGGAACACCACATTTTCAAATTGGGATGCCCAAAATACTTCTCCTTATAGCTGGGAAAATGGAATAAGAAATCTTCTTCATAAATGCCTCCCTACCTGAATATGAGAATCCTCCCAGTTCCAAGCTCCTGGCGGTGACTTGCTTGGGTCAGAGATACGAGATAGGGTACAGCAGAAGGGTAAAACCTCCAGCAAAAGGAAACAGAGAGAGAAGAAGCCAGGAAAAAAGCTGGCAATGATAAAGAACAAATACCTGAGGTGAGATGAAGGAACAGCTAATTAAATGAGCATTAGGAAAGGAGTTGGGGTGTGGAAAGTACTGAACTTAGGGCACGGGGCACTAGAAACAAGAAAGAGGCAGAATACCAGGATAGTCTTGAGTAGGTGAGAATTTCTCTTTCCTTAGTCCTCTTCACTAGTTAGCACACACTGCCAAGATGCAAGATGATGACATGGAAAAGTAGATGGAAAGAGTAAGTACTGATGGTGGAGCTGGTTAGGGCAAGACCTGCTGTATTCAGGGAAGATTTATAGTTCCAAAATACATACTACAATTTGCCACTGTTTTTTTAAAATAGAAAATATGTATACTGGAGTTACATGTTAAACAGTTAAGTCTCCTTTCAGATCTGTCCCTTGGATACCTGCTTCCATTCATAAGGGTCAATGAGTACAGCTTGCCTGCTCTGCCTTGCCTTGCCCTTCCTTCCTTCCTTCTTTCTTCTTTCTTGTATTTGGTACAGGGTCTCACTACACAGCTAGGACTTGTGGTGATCCTCCAGTTTTCAGCCTCCCCAGCACTGGGATTACAGGTGTACAACGCATTGCATCTTGGTGGACAGCTCAGTGTGCCTAGGGATAGGGCCAGCACCAGCACACCATGTGGTGCTGAGGATCCAACCCTGGTTCCTGAGCTTGCCTAAGCAGGTGTGTAGTCCACTGAGCTATCTGGCTGGCCCGAGTTTCAATGTTTCTGATCTTAAGTATAAAATTATCCTTATCACTGAGTATATCTAGAAATACAAAATATTTGTATCCATTTAAAATTTTTCAGATTAAAGTGTCTGCAAGCAGGCACAGGGGCTGGGGTTCAATCCCTGGGCCTGCCATGCCAGGCCTGCCCCTGAGGCTCGCTTAGAAGGCAACTGAGACTGGGTGTGGTAGCACGTACCTGTAATCCCAGCTCTTGGGAAACTGTAAACAGGTGGATCACTATGAGTCTGATCTAATAGTGAGACCCTGAACACCCTGTAGACCCTTCCCTAAAATACAAAAAAAAAAATATATATATATACATATGTATGTGTATATATATATATATATATATATATATATATATTTTAATAAACTGTCCTTTAAAGGGTTATACAAATTTATACATCTACCAACAAAGTGTAAGTCTACTTATTGCCCAGACTAGATAGTTTTCTTTTTTTTCTTTTGGCTGCCTCAGCCCACCCTGAGGGTGGAGCTGGCATGGTATGTGGTGCTTGGAATCAAACTGTGGTCCCGTGCCTGCCTAAGCTCGCCTAAGCAGGCGCTTTAGACTGCTGAGCTATCTTGCCAGCCCCAGACTAGTTTTCAACAGTTAAACAAATATATAAAGGTTAATCTATAGTAGATGTCATGATAGCTACTGGAGGACACACAGATAGCAGACACAAACCTTGTCAAAAAGGAATTCATAATCCTGTTGAAGACACATACACAATTACAATATAGTACATTATGCATGTTAGAGGAAAACTCAGAGTACTATAGAAGCACACAGCAGAAGCATCTAACTCCAATATATGTAAAGCACTGTTAAGCCTTAGAGATACAACTGCAGCCTAAAACTGAACCTAATCCAGTACCTCATGGAACTTGAAAATTCTGTGTAGAAGACAGATACTAAGTAAAGAACAATATAGACCTGCAATAGGTGAGGTTGTCAAGGAAGTTATCCTGGAAAAAGCCATGTCTTCATTGAACTCAGAAAGGTAAATAAACATATATTGGAGGGGGAATACAGGATTTGTAGGAGTCCAAAGATAGAACCATAAGGAGGGTATTCTAGGCAGGGAAGGCATACACCAAAGCACTCTTTCCCCAACCTTTCTTTTATTGTACTTTAGGAAAGGGTCTACAGGGTGTTCAGGGTCTCACTACTAGATCAGATTCCTAGTGATCTGCCTGTTTACAGCCTCCCAAGAGCTGGGGTTACAGGCACGTGCCACATGCCCAGTCTCCATTGCTGTCTCAGCACACCCTGGGGGTGGGGCCGGCACCGATACAACAGGTCCCGGGATCAAACCCTTGGCTCCTGTGCCTGCTCCTGTGCCTGCTTGTAGGCACTTTAATCTGCTGAACTACACTTGGCCGGCCCTTTCTTTTGAAAAAAAGTCTTTATTATATGGAAAATACACAGCAACACAGGTTAGGAAAGTGGTAGAGTTAAAAAAAAATATGAAAAATGTAATCATCAAATAAACTGCCCAAATACAGCTTCCTGTTACAGAGGATGATGATATGGCTCTTAACCTCATTTGCCTTTCCTGGCTCAATCTTGCCCTTAGCAGGGCTAGATCCAATGGTTCCATTTTCTAATCTCTTTTCTTCCTGAGTTTGGGAAGGGCTGTACAATTCTCAGGCTTTCAAGAATCAAAACATAGCTTGGAGAAGGGAAAGATGTCTTGGTCCTTTGTTCCACTGCCTTCTCCATGCCTGTGGGGTTGTCCTCAGCCTCATCCCTAAGTGTCTGTTGATGCCAAAGAGACGAACCCCATGGAACTGGGGCAACTTAGACAGCAGCACACTAAACAGTGAGGTAGTATAGATGAGGAAGTGGACAGCATCATACTTGGTACAGAACCTGACCAGAAGGTAGAATGTAATAGCAGAGACACTAAGGAACTTTCAGGCAGAGATAAGTTGGAGGCTCAAGCCTATGCATTTTCAATGTGTCAATAGGCTTCACAAATTTGTGTGTGATCCTTGTGCAGGGGCCATGCCAATCTTTTCTGTATAGCTCTAAATTTAGCATGTGTGCTGCTAAAATTGGTACTTACCAACTTTCAAATTCCTGTTTGTAATGGGAACTAAGGAAACAGATAATGTTTAAGCACAGAAAGCACAGGTCACAATATATATGTATTACACTGGGAAATAAGGAACCTATATAAGGCCATAAAATACACAGAAAGCTTCAAGAGTACACAGTTCTTTATTTCAGTCATCTTTCTAAAGCTGCACAACAGATGAGTCAGAAAGGATTAGAAGGTTAAAGGCAAAAAGCCTACTTAGAAGGCCATATCCAGCTGGTTAGTTTCATTTTTTAATTTTTTAAAAATTTATGTATGTATGTTACGGCTGGTTCAGCCTGCCCTGGGGGTGGAACTGGGGCAGCATGTGGTGCCAGGGATTGAGCCACGGTCCCTGTGGTTGCCTGACCTTGCCTAAGCAGGCGCTTTAGACTGCTGAGCTATCTCACTGGCCCCAGGCAGTTAGTTTTAGAATGCACCTAAGTTGATTATGTGTTAAGTAAGGGCTTACCATTGTAAACAGAATCTCAGCTCTGTGCTGACACAGAATTTGGGAAGAGAGAGGCTTGATGGATGCCACAGCTATTGCTCCTCCTCTGCTCTTTATTATTTTCTGCTGCCTTGGAGCCAGCAGAATATGAACTGAAACCTCCACAAACTGTGAGCTAAATAAACCTTTCCTTCCTTCATTGTGAGTACTGGCTATTTGTCCCAGTAACAAGTAAAAAGTAACTAAGACAGTATTTAAAACTCATTACTGGTATCAGTGAAGGCTGGCAGAATAGCTCGAAAAGAGGTAGACTGTCTCCACAAACCCTGGAAGGATAGGAGAGAATGACAATTCACATGTAAAAGATAATAGAAAAGCAGCCAGGAATAAAATCTGGCTAACAGTGAAAAGAAAGTCAAAGGAAAAGCTAGTTCTCAGAGAGCTGTCAGATTTTAATTCATCCCTTTATAATGTTGCTGTTTTAATCTTTAAAGAGAACAAGGCCTTGATGAATTAAGTTGTCTCAAAAAATTATGCCTCAAGTTCCCAGGCCCTCCAAAATGCTGTTGTTTCTGCCCTTTTTTTTTTTTTTTCTTTGCGGG
Source organism: Capromys pilorides (assembly GCA_004027915.1). Classification (NCBI taxonomy): domain Eukaryota; kingdom Metazoa; phylum Chordata; class Mammalia; order Rodentia; family Capromyidae; genus Capromys; species Capromys pilorides. Next base: position 38,731 of record PVKN010001661.1, read on the forward strand.
ACCAGGATTCAAACACATGATCTTGCACTTGCCAGGCAGGCACTTGTGCCTCAGAGTTATCTACCCAGCCCCTGTTGTTTCTGCTTTTTAATCTAACTTATTGCTTGAGGCTTATCTCCTGGGTTTATAATAAGGCCAGTCTAAAGGACAGGCATGAGGAAAAGACATACAGAACTTGAACTTGAGTACCAAAAGAAATCAGTAGTGAACAAAGAGAGAAGAGCTGTACCAGGGAGAGGAGAATCAAGAGTACAGCTAGCACCAAAGATCAACCTTGGAAGAAACTTGGCTGACTATCTACTGTCAGTATTTTTGTACTACAGTACAGATGGATAGAAAAAATGTCAACCTAAGGGTGAAATTCTTCCAGCTTGTATTCACAAAATGTGAAGTTCATAAACTATTTCTCACCCAGAAAATGCTGACTGCTTTGACACAATCAGGATATGAATTTAACACAGTATAAAGCAAGGCAACTTTAGTTTTAAGTATTTTATTCCAGCACTCTGGGAGGCTGACAGAGAGGAGGCAAGTTTGGGTAACTTGGCAACTTAGTAAGACTCTTATCTTCAATTTAAACAAAAGGCGGTGGGCTGGGAATACAGTTCAGTGTAAAGCCCTGGGTTCAATCTTCAGTAGTGGAAAGAGAGGGGTAATACATAAGCCATTTTAAAATTTTTTTATGAGACTGGGTCAGGCTATTTAAATCCAGACTGGTCTTAAACTTGCTATGGGCCCCAGGGTGCCTTGAACTTGTGGAAAGTCTCCTGCCTCAGCCTCTCAAGCATTGGGAATACAGACGTGTGCCACCACATCTGACTTTCTTTTTTTTTGAGACAAGATCTTGCTAGGTAGTTCAGGCTGGCCCTGAAATTGTAATGATCCACCTGCCTCCACCTCCAGGGTGTTGGGATTATAACCGTGTGCCGTCACACATATAACAGACACACTTGTTAAATATGTGTGTGTATACAGTTTATTTATCATGCACATATTTTAAAAACTTTTCTTTCTTTAGTGGTGCTAGGGACTGAACCTAACACTTCATGCATGCTTGTCAAGTGCTCTGAATTATATTCCCTGCCTGACAGTCTGTTTATTGTAGTAAAGGGTATTAAACACAGGTAGGAATGGCTACCATTTAGTAATTGCTCCTATTTCTTGTTTCTTTTTTTTCAGTACCAGGACTGAATTCAGGACCCTGTGCTTGGCAGTCAGGTGCTTATTCTACTGAGCTATCTCCTCAGCCCACTCCTATTCCTTCTTTGGAGATAGCATCTTAAAGACCAGTCTCAAGGTTGCCTAAGACTGGCCCAGAATTTGAGATCCTTTGTCTTAGTCTGCCAAGCAGCTGAGATTATAAACATGTGTCACTGTACCAGATTCCAATGGTTTATTTTTTTAACACTTTATTTTTATTAGTACATGAAAGTTTTTTTGACAGAAAATATGAAGTTGAGGAATGAGGGTGCACACATATAATCCCAGCACTTGTCTGAGGCATGAGAATCACTGTAAATTAAGACCAGTCTGGAAATAGTGAGGCCATTTCTCAGAAAACCTCATCACCAAAAAAAGGTATGATGGAACATACTTATAATTCCAGCACTCTTAGAGAAGAAGGCAAGACAACCATTGAGTTCAAGCCCAGCCTGGACAACTTAGTAAGTCCCCATCTCAAAAATAAAATTATTAAAAAGGGCTGGGAATGTAGGTTAAGCAGAAGCCCTGTCTCAGTGCCAAATAAATAAATAAACAAACAAATAAATAGTTAGCAAATTTCTAAATGTAGTAAGCACACACACACTCAGGCTCAAATAATCTAGGGATCGCACTCTTTTCTTCTTAGATTTCTTTCTTTTTATGTATTTAGTACAGGGTCTACAAGGTTTCACTACCTTGTAGATCAGACTCACAGTGATCTTCCTGTTTTCAGCCTTGCAAGTGCTGGGATTACAGGCGCCTGTCACCATGCCCAGTCTCAGTCCATGCCCTGGGGATAGGGCTGGCAGGGACCCCAGTCCCTGCTCCTGCCTTAAGCAGGCACTTTAGTCTGCTGAGCTATCTGGCTGGCCCTCTCCTTAGATTTCATCACAGATTCTATGATAAAACTGGAAGAAGTTTTTTGTGTTTTTTTTGGTTCGGGGTATTGAATGCAGGGCTTTGAGCTTTCCAGGTAGGTGTTGTGCCACTCAGCTATCTCCCCAGCCCTGGAAGAAGTTTCTTGAGAGCTCAAATTGGGGTTCTTAAAAATCACTAAGTGTTCACACAGATGGTGAGTTCCTACAGATTCCCACTTATACCGAGACAAAAAGAGTATGGACATGATGTACTTCTGATGTTTACCTGTGTCTCCTGACGCACACTGGTCTCTTCACCGTCTTTCTCAACTTCTTCCTTACTTGAAGTCTTAGATATAAACTTGTTTTTGCTTACAGATTCTTCCACCAGCTTTTTTTCAGATTCTTTCATTATTTCAAGGGTCTCTTGTGTAGTGTTACTGTTAGACATGTTCTTCAGCAGAATAGAGTAGCCTCTATGGACTCCTAAAGAAATATTAATGGCATTAAACATGAGGTTTGTGTCTCTATACTTAACATGCATGACTTGTATTTTACATATGTCTCCTTATAGGCTACAAAGAAGTTCTGTGATAATCATACTACCCCTTCCCCCACTTTTTTTGTCTTTTTGAGACAGGATCTCAGCCAGTTCAGGCTGGCCTTGAGCTCACTTTCGTAGCCCAGGCTGGTCTCGAACTCACATCAATCCTCTTGCCTCAGCCTCCCAAGTGCTAGGATTACATGCATGCGCCACCACGCCTGGCAGTACAATCTATTTATTTATTTATTTTGAGGGACTGGGCCTCAAACTCACGACCTTACACTTGCCAGGCCGGCACTTGTGTCATTGAGCTATCTCACTGGCCCTAGGAAGTTCAATCTTTTTTTTTTTCCCTGTATTTTAGGAGAGGGTCTACAGAGTCTCACTACATAGATGGAACTTGTAGTAAATCTGCTTTCAGCCTCTTAAAGTGCTGGGATTACAGGGGCATACTCCTTGATTAATTTATTTTCTTTTAAAAATTTTATTTAGCCAAAATTGACATATAGTAAACTGCATATTTGAAATCATTCAATTTGGTTTATTATGACATATGTGTACCCTATAAAGCCATTATTGAAACAATAAGCACATCTATCATTCCAAGTTTTTCTTTTATCTTTGAGACAGGGTTTTGGGCCAGGGAGATAGCTCAACAGTGTAAGTGCCTGCTTGGCAAGCGCAAGGTCTGGAGTTCGATGCTGGTACTGCAAAAGAAAAACAGTAGAGACTGGGTCACACCATGTAGTTCCGTCTGGCCTTGAATTCAGTAGGTAGTCCAGGCTGACCTCAGAACTCATCACAGTCTTTCTCAGCCTCCCAAGTGTTGGGATTATAGGAGTGTACCACCATTTCCAGCTAGAATTTTATATAAATAGAACTGGACACTACTTATCTGTTCAGCATATTTGACAGTGTTCTCTGTAGAAATGTGTTCACATTTTCAACTCAGTCACTTAAACCAGTAGATTCTCTCCAGAAAGGGGAAAGAATTATCCTCAAACTCTGTTCACTACTAAAAGGAAAGAACTCTCCTCCAAGGGAACACTTTCACAGCTACCACAAACCATAATGTTGTTATAAACTTCAGGCTACTCCCCCATCAGAAAGTGACAAAATCTATGGTTATAGAACTCTAAATTATTCCCTTTATTTTAAGCAAGTTGAAAAAGAGAAAAGAATTTAGTAACCATCTGTACTTAAGAAAGACAGGATCACAACAATATGCAATGTATAGGGCCAGCGAGATGGTTCAGTGGTCTAAAGCGCCTGCTTAGGAAAGCTCAGGCAACTGCAGGGACTGTGGTTCGATCCCCGGCACCACATGCTGCGCCAGCCCCACCACCAGGGTAGGCTGAGCCAGCCACAAAATAAATAAATAAAGAAACAAACAAACACAACAAGCAAACAAATAAATAAATAAAATTAAACATTAAAAAAAATATGCAATGTGTCAATTATTGCAAATGTTCTAATAACATGTTTTGAAACTATCATATTGTTATTTCTTATTAGAACAAAAATAAAAATAAAAATAAAAAAAAAAAAGAAAGACAGGATCTTTACCTGGTAGAGGAAAGATTTTTTGGTGCTCTTCTTATTCCCCTCACCCTCCAAAACACACACAGTAGTACCTGTGGTACATGGTGGTGCCTGGGAAAGGCTATAAAGAAGCCAGTAGCCATCTAAACATATGCTAGGTAACAGAAATCAATGCTTTAGCCACAGATCCATGTCCTAAAGTGTTGAAGTCAAATGTGCTTAGCCTCAACCATAGTTTGCTGAGGTTTCTCCTCACATAGTTTACCAACCATACTTGAATCCTAAGTATTTTTTTCCTTCCTTTAAAAAGGCAAGAATTGAAGGGGCCAGCGAGATAGCACAGTGGTCTAAAGTATCTGCTTAGGCAACCACAGGGACCCCGATTTGACCCCCAGTACCACATTCTGTGCCAGCCCCACTCCAGGACAGGCTGAGCTGGCCATAACAGAAATAAATGAAGTTAAAAAAAAAAAAAAAAAAGGTAAGAATTGAAAATAGCTCAGTGGATTAAAGCACCTACGAGCAGGCACAGGGTCTGCGGTTCAATCCTGGGCCTGCCATGTTTGCCCTGCCCCCAGAGCATGCTGAGGCGGCAACTGAGACAGGGCATGGTGGCACGCCTGCAATCCCAGCTCTTGGGAAGCTGTAAATAGGCAGATCACTAGGAGTCTGATCTAGTAGTGAGACCCTGAACACTCTGTAGATCCTTTCCTAAAATACAAATAAGAAAGAAAAAAAGGAAAGAAGGAAGGAAGGAAGGAAGGAAGGAGTATTAAAAAAAAAAAAAAAAAAAAAAAAAAAAAAAAAAAAAAAAAAAAAAAAAGAAGGTAAGAATCATAGGGACCCGGGTTCAATTCCCCAGTATTGCATGCTGCACAGGTCCCACCCCTAGGCATCCTGGGCTACCGGGTCTGGGGATGGTGGTGTGTGTGTCTGGAATCCCAGAGTTGGGAAGGCTGAAAATAGGAGGATCATTATGAGTTTGAGCTGCATAGTGAGACCTTGTACCAAATACATAAATCAAAAAAAATAATTAAAAGATGAAATAAAAAGGTAAGACTGGAAACCCTCTCAGATATCAAGATCTATTCCCGGTATGGTCCTAGAAACTGAGATAAATAAGCAAAGTGATACTTCAAGAAAACTGTCAAGGGGCTGGGGAGATAGCTCCATAGCACAAGTGCCTGCCTGGCAAGTGCAAGGTTGTGAGTTCTAACCCCAGTCCTGCCAGAAAAACAGAAAAGAAAACTATCAAGATATTTTTCTCCTTTGGAACAGTTTAAAGAGTAAGACCGGGGCCAGTGAGATGGTCCAGCGGTCTAAAACACCTGCTCAGGAAAACTTAGGAACTGGAAGGACTGCAGTTTGATCCCTGACACCACATGCTGTGCCAGCCCCACCCCCAGGGCAGGCTTGCTATATGACTCACTCCCTCGTTTGGTCCTGGATTTAATTAATTTTACCTAAGCAATAGTGCTTGTAATCTCATTGGTTGACCATGGTTTTGTCCCATCTCATTCCCACCTAAGCAAGTTCACATGTTTTCCACCTCAACCACCTCACTGCATGGTTTTACTCTATAAAAATCCCTAGAAGAAACAGCTTCCTGGGGATACCTGCTCAGGCCCCTCTTGTGTCCCTCTCTAGAACAGGAGTTTTCTTTCCCCCAATAAATATATTCTTCTCTTAACCTTGTGTGTTCCTAAAATTCCTTCTTTGGTTTTACAGAACACAAACTCATCTAGGGATCTTTCAGGCTGGGAGTTTCATTCCCCTTTATCATTATCATTTAAGCTGTTCCGAGTTAAGCTTTCTTACTATCTTCGCTCCCTGAGTGGTAGACACTAAGGGCATATTAAGAGACTATCTGGACAGACAGGGAAGACCAACTCTGTAAGTGGAAATAACAGCAATGATAATAATCATCTAAAATTTTTTGAGTGCTTGCATAGAGTAGGCATATACTAAGATAATTTATGTATCTCATTTTATGGTTTACATGTGATCAGCATCACTTATTTATTTATTTTTTTTTGGTGGGACCGGGGTTCAAACTCATGATCTCGCACTTGCCAGGTAGGCACTTGTGCCACAGAGCTATCTCCCCAGCCCCTAGCATCACTTTTTTTTGAAGGGATCTCCCTAAGTTGCCTAGCCTAGCCTTGAACTCTCAATTTTTGTGCTTCAGCTTCCTGGGTGGCTGAGCTTCTGGGCATGGGCCAGCATACTGGCAGTGCTACTTCTAAAATATGCAAACTGTAAACTGGGAATGTTGGCACACACCTGTAATACCAGCACTCAGGAGGCTGAAGCAGGATGACTGTTCCAAGTTTGAGAACAACATGGGCTACAAAGTGAGCTAATTGCCAGCCTGAACTGTACAGTGAGACTCTGCCTCAAAAAGACAAAAAAAAAAAACCCCTCCCCTCCAAATAATCTTTAAGGTCATTTTTAGTTCAGTAATAGTATGCAAATTTTCCGTATTCTTATGGCAAAGTATTCCTAGAAATAAAATTTTCTGTGCCAAAACAAAAGTAAAAGTTACAGTATAAAGACAAGGAAAACAGAAACATACACACACCTATATAAAATTTATATTTATAAAACTACATTTACATATAAATATTACATATGAATATATATCTATAATACATAAACCATATAATATAAACATTTATGAATATAAATATATAAAACATATAGTTATGCTTTTATGCATATATTTGTGTGGGGAGAACACTGGGTCTCACTATGCAGTTCAGAATGGCCTTAGCCTCACAGTGATTCTCCTGACTCAACCTCCAGAGCTCTGGGATTACAGGTGTGGGCTACCATGCCAAGCAAATTAATTTAGGGTTTGTTTGTTTATTCATTTGTTTGTTTTGAGAGAGTCTTGTTGTGTAGTTCAGACTGGTCTTCTCTCTGTAGGCCATGCTGGCCTACAGAGATTCTCCAGCCTCAGCCTTCCCAGTGTGGGATTATATGCATGAGCTACAGTGCCCAGTGACAATTCATTAATTAAAAAAAAAAAACAAACCTAAAGAATGAAAACAAAGTCTGTAAAAAGTTAAAGGCAGAGAAATAATTTCTACTCTTGATAGTTTATTTGATAAACAAAGAGGAAAATAAGGCCTGGGAAGTTTTGGGGTTTTGTTTGTTTATTCTGGTTGAGACAGGGTCGTGCTATATATATAGCCCAAGCTGGCCTTGAACTAGTGAAAAACTGGCAGTGATCCATGAGAGCTAGAATTACAGGCTTATATCACCATACCTAGCTCTTTATTTTTAATTGGTAGGAGAAACAAATGAAACTATTTCATATGTGACTAGAACAAAGCCAGGATATTGAGCTCCTGAGAGGACCCAGGTGAGCACATCCCTACAATTACTTCTGTGCAATATGGATTGCACCAGGAAAACAGCACAAACTCTCTGACTTCTTTTTTTTTTCCTGGTACTGGAGATTCAACTCGGAACCTTGTGCTTGCCAGGCAGGTGCTTATCCTCAGCCTGGAAACAGGCACAATTTTCTAAGGCCTAATGTCTTTTGAGGACACAAAAAGGCTCAAAGCTTCACAGAGGGGACTGTTAGATGAGAGGGGCCAGAATGGTAATGGTATGTGAGAAAATAGGATGATACAGGGGAAGATGAGCAAGAGACAAGATCCATCAATTTCTTTTAGGAAGAATACTGCCTATTATCCATAAATTTTTTGACTACCAAGTTAAGTACCTTCTAGAGCACAGTGAGATTACATATACTTCCATCAAGTCTACAAACAACTTTTGAGGCAATGAGCCAAAAGGAATACATTATATAGTAAATGCTCAGAGACAGAAGGACAACTTTCATTTTCTCTCTTTTAATCTATAGCCAAGCAAAGGGAATACAAGCAAGAAGACAATATCTGGAAATTAAAAATTCTTACTTAGGCTTTGGTAAAATTCCTATAAGGACTTCCAGTTCTTTGTGAATTTGTGTATCAACTGTAAATTACTCCAAATAGGTACTCACATTTTTAAAAACTTTAAAATCTAGAGACCTAGAAGAGTGGATAAAAACTTATAGTACATTTATTTAATTGAACACTATTCAGTAATAATGAACTACTGTGTATACTGCTATACACAAAAACAAGAACGGACTTCAAAACTATCATGAGAAATGAAAGAAAGGAAATCCCTCCCCAATATGAAATTATTTATAATTTAAAGACAAATAAAACTAATCTCCAGTGTGCCAGGGATGTAGCTCAGTGGTACAGCATTTCTCTAGTGACTGGGATCAGAAAGTGGTTAATAAAGCACTATTCGGTTATATGCCTGAAATTTCAGCTCCCAGGGAGTCTGAGGTAAGAAGACTGCAAATTTAAGTCTGCCTTGGGCAACTTAGTAAGAACCTATCTCAAATTTAAATTTAAAGAGAGCATGCCTGGTGATATATCTCAGTGTGAAGGTCCTAAGGTCAATCCTCACTAAAGAGTGAGCTGGAGAAAGAAGGGGAGGTGGATGATCTGTCTATTTTATTATGTTATTTAACCACCACCCCCCCCCACCCTGAGGAAATAAGCAATAGGGACAAACCAAAGCTCAGATGAATTAAGTAACTTTTCTAAGTCAACCTAAGAGGGGAAGAAGGCAAGATTTCAACTTACAAGAGGTAATTAAAATATATGGTGAATTTAAACATAAATAATTAAAAAATAATTATTAAGTCAGGGCATGGTAGTACACAACTATAAATAATCCCAGTACTTGAGAGCCTGAGGCAGGAGGATCACTGTGAGTTCCAGGTCAACCTGGGTTACAAAGTGAGTTTCATGCCAGCCAAAACTGCATAGGGAAACCTTGTCTCAGGAAAAAAAAAAAATTATACCACAAGACACATGGCCATGAATCTCAAAATATTCTGCTTCAAACACACTTATCCCTTTGTTCTTATCATTTCCTGAAGTAGTTCTAGAAGTCTTTTTTTTTTTTTTTTTTTTGAGACAGGGTCTCACTATGCCAGTTCTAGAAGTCTTTTGTGTCTTTATGAGGTGTGACCAAAAATATAGTGAATGTTGCTGCTAGGTACATCCAAGAGAAAAGCAGGTTCATAAAAACATGTGTCCTTATCCACTTTATCTACCAGTTGTGGGATCATGCGACTTCTGGTTCTTCTCCCAAAGTCAAGATGACTATGAGCTGTAAATGTTTTGAATCGATTCAAGATATTGCAGCAGCCACAGGAGCATAACCAAAGACACAAAAGAGGACTTCCAGAATTGCTTCAACTTTATTTATTTATTTATTTATTTATTTATTTATTTATTTATTTATTTATTTATGTTATGGCTGCTCAGCCTGCCCTGGGGGTGGGGCTGGTGCAGCATGTGGTGCCAGGGATCGAATTGCCATCCCTGTGGTTGCCTAAGCTTGCCTAAGCTTGCCTAAGCAGGTGCTTTAGACCACTGAGCCATCTTGCCAGCCCAATGACAGTTTCTTTTACTGTAATAAATTTTAAAAATTTAAACATTCTCCACAGCTTTCAATCATACCTGTTAGCTATTCTGACGCCAAAGGCAAGTTCTAGGTGATCCAAGGCGGCCAGCTCCTCAGGACTATTCCAGGGCATGCAGTGTCAGAGGGGAAATACACCTAGATCTAGGCCTCTCTTCAAAGAATATCAGTAAGGGGGATGTTTCAGGTTTAAAGATCACATTGGTAAAGGTTGGCATGATGGCACACGCTTGCAATCCCAGCACTTGGGAGGCTGAAACAGGAGGATTGCTGGAAGTTGAGACTAGCCTGGGCTACAAAGTGAGCCGAAGGCCAGCCTGAACTGCATAATACCTTATCTCTAAAACACACACACACAAAAAAGAAAAATCAAATCACATTGGTAAACTCTACCATCTTTCCCCTCTACCTAGGAACACTTTCCATAATTTGGATTTGTTTTGGTTTATAAAGAATATCTTTGCAATATATATTAAACATTGTTACCCAATTATCTTGTTTGAAATTATTTTCCATCTTTTATAAAATAAAAAGAGTATCTTACTTGATTTTTTTTTTTTCCGCATCATTTGAGACAGGGTCTCACTATGCAGTTCACGCTGGCCTTGAACTCACTTTTGTAGCCCAGGCTGGTGTCAAACTCAAACTGACACTGATCCTCCTGCCTCATCCTCCCAAGTGCTGCTATTATAGGCGTGTGCCACCATGCCTGGCTTCTTACTTGATCTTGTCAAGGTATAAAGTGTTATCTCCATTTTATAAGGAAAAACACTAATAGTTAGGTATGTTAACTGGGTGTGCTAGCACACATCTACAATCTCAGCTACTCAAGATGCCAGAGGATTCCAAATCTGTTGTCAGCTGAGGCAACTTACTGAGATACTGTCTCAAAAATAAAATTTTTAAAAAGTGCTGGGAATGTAGCTCAGTGATAGGACAAAGCTCTGGACTCAACCCCTAGTACTGCAAAAACAAAATAAAAAATTAAGTCATTTTGTATATAGTCATACACTAAACGTAAGGAAGAAGGCAGGACTCACATTCATGTCTACTGATTCCAAA
>PVKN010001662.1:0-22578 GCA_004027915.1 Capromys pilorides
CACTGGGGCTATATACGGTTAGCACTGTCCACTATTGTTATAACCCATGTTTTAATTTTCCTTTTTTATCTCTATCAATTTTAAGAATTTACATGTTATGAATCAGGCAAACATATTTACACATTATTATCTGATATATATATAATGTATTAAAAATTGATTGTTTCATTTATTTGAATTTTCTTTGATTTTTAAAAAATATTGTCACATCTACCTTCAATTTCTTTCTCTTTTTGGGAAGGAGGGGGCTTGCAGGTTAGCTCAATGGTTTAAGTACCTGTGTGGGGAATCCCAGTCAGGCACAAGGGATGATGATTCAATCCTTAGATCTATCCCTAAGGCAGCCTGAGCCAGCCAAAAAATTTTTTTAAAAACCCTTCTTTCTCTCTTTTTTAAAAATGTATTTAGTACAGTGTCTACAAGGTCTCAATACAGAGATCTGATTCATTGTAATTCTCCTGTTTTTCAGCCTCCCAAGAGCTGGGATTACAGGCGTGCACCACCACATCCAGTCTCAGTTGCTGTCTCAGCACGCCCCAGGGGAAGGACCAGCACAGCATGTGGGGGATCGAACCCTGGCCCTGCATCTGCCTAAATAGGCACTTTAATCCGCCAATCACCTGGCTGGTCCCTTACCTTCAATTTCTTTGCATAATTCCTTGCTCATATTTTGTTGATTTGTCTTTTTTATTGAAGCTAATTTGATTTTTGAACCATGTGGATAAATTTAAATAAACTTTTCAAACTCATGCATATTTACAGTACGGGTTCAGTTGGGAAAATACCAGCAGGACACATTGTGCCACTAAATAAAATCCTGTCTTGTTTGTGGCTCGCAGCAGCTCCCAGGAAGTTTGAGCACCGTTCCTGGTTGCTCTGGTGGCCCTGACAGGGGCAGACCAGCGACACTGATGCGCCCACCATTTCCACAGATGAGGTGGCCTGAAAACGTGCTTGGGAGTGGCTCAGTGTCCCAATTTATTTTCTGGATTCCATGCATCTTGGCTTTTTCTTCTAAACCTTCAGGAACATGGTGGTGACCGTGCTGCAGATAATGAGGAAGACGACTAATTCTAGGTGTGATGGCCACACTGGGGGGGCTCTTGGCTCCCCTGTCATTTGCTAAGTCCAATGTCTGGGGTGGAGCGAGATAATTAAGGCTCCCTGCCCACCCAAGATGGACCAGCTGTCTCCATGGGCATGATCTTAGCTAATCCCCGCGGCACACACTGGCAGGAGGAGGTGTAATTCCTTTAGGAAGGACAGAAACTTTCGGCTTGGAGGTCTCCCTTCTGTGGCCCTGGTCGACTGCTGATGTAGAACAGAGACGGGATTCCAAGCCAGAAGGGGCCCGCCCAGGCCAAGGGCTGCCCCCACCCGCTCCACAGCATTCAGCCTGACAGCACCAGCCTCTGACTTTGAGTGGCAAATTATAGCCTGGTTGTATAATAGCTCTCCATCTTATTTATTCATTTTTTTGAATTCCTAAAAAATCATGGCAAGTGGATCAGCATGGCCCCGTGCCCCCCGCTCTGTGGAAGTTTGATAATGTATGTCCTAACCGCTTAATTGATTGATTACCCCGCTGCAGCTTCCTGAGGTACCGAATTTATCTCTAATAGCCAGAGTCGGGCTCTGCAGGCAACTGTGGGGGGGACGAGGGTCCCTTGGTGTCGATTTGCTCTTAACTGGAAAGTCATTACCACTTAATACATGTAGATTGTGTTGAAAGAAAATTATGTGTAATGAAATGAGGGAAAAATTAGTGGAGTGTTATGGGCGAAAGCAGATGTTAGGGAGGAATTATGCTAGCAGAGATAATCACCTTCGCTGGTATTGTGTGTGCTGGGGTGTTAACCGAGGGAAAGGCTGGGAGAGAGCTAAATGAATGCATTGAACGACACAGATTCGCCCCTTCGAGCTGGCGGCAAGCAATGGCACCCCCAGGACTCGGCAGCCGGCTCCCAGCCTGGCCCCCCAGCCCTTCGCTCCCACTCTGCGTGATCTCCGGGAGACGCCTGGACACAGAACTCCTTGCCTGCTGGTGCTGGTGGAGCCGGTGGTGTGCAGTAGCCTGGAGGGGGAAAGAGGACAGGCCTGGAGCTTGAGTTCATCCCGAGTTAGCCGAGGCTGAGGAAAAGCAAAGGAAAACAACACCTCCTCTTACCACCAGAAAGGACACAGAAGGAAAAGAAGCCAGTGGAAAAGCAAGAGACCAACAAAAGCAAGAGAGGTTTGGACATGGGTGCTGCCGCTGAGTGCGGTCTCATCTCAGGTGCAGGTTCATGGGTGTCTGCGTTCCTATGGGTCTGGCCAGGGAGAAGAAGAAATCTTGGGTTTGGTGTCACAAGAACCTTTGGGAAAACTGGGTGTTCGCTGTCTAAACCTCTCCCTGCTGCAGCAGAAACTGAAGGCTGGAGAGAGCAGAAGGTCTCCGCACAAGTCGCAGCTGCAGAGGCAAGGAGAGAACCAGCCCACGGACGGCGGGTGGCCGAGGCCTTGTCCGCACACTGGGATGCAGGGACCCTCAGGTCTGACTGCTGTGAGGAGGGACTGCAGAGTGATCAGAGTCCTCAGCATGCTGAGAAGCTTAGCCATGTGCGAGGGCCACAGAAGTGTCCAACAGCTAGGTTCAAGGTGGCTTTTCTGATAGGCGGGACCAAAGAGTTTTAGAATAATTATTTAGGGTAAGCATGGGCATGTGGCTAGGTGATAGATGATGGGTTAGCAAGCAAAGGGCCTTGGGTTCTTAGCACCTCAAGATAGTGCAGGGGATTGACCTTCCTTCTGGAATTTCCTGATATGAAAACCTCAAAATACCGTGGAGCCAACCTAAGCCCTCTTCAGGGTCTGCAGGGTTCACTGGACTGCCTACTAGCACATGGTCATCTCCAGGAGTATGGGTCTGCAGCTCAGAGGTCAAAGCTAGTGACCTTGACTGTGCTACCTTAATAAACTCTCAGGGCAGTGTCCCCTTTGCAAAAGCAGGGATTGCCATTTGACAAAAGTAGTACTTATTGAGTACCAAGCACAAGATCTAGTGCGTACTCAGTATTTAATAGTTCATTTCCATTATTCATATAATGTTAGGTTTTTCGTAGATGTGTATTTCACCTTAAACAATGCCTGTATGTGTGAATGTTATATGCAGGTATCAATAGAGGCATAAAGAGAACCTCTGCAGAGGTTATAATAAAGCATTTTAAAACATCACTGAATTAATGCATCATGTCTTTTATTCATAGGCATCTCTTAATCACTCAATAGAAGGAACTGTAGGGTCAGACATTTGTTTTGCAGAGAATATGAAGACACCCCAGTGCTAGACGTCATCAAGGGTATGGACTTCACACCCAGTGCACTAACTCTGTCCTGGAAGAAACTGGCAGGGAGCCTAGGTACTGGGAGTTTAAGCAAACACTGTCACTCTGGCTACACTGATAGTGTCCTTGTATAAATCCCACTTTATTGCAGACCAATTAATGGGCCATCTTAACCTCCCAAGGAGGAAAGGTAGGGATTTTCTCCCATCTACTTCATGTTTGAGACATGGCCTCTCTGGATTGTGTCATGGAAACTGGGACGGTGGCTTTGCTTACTGCTGGCAGCATTTCCCAGATGGCTCCTCCTACCAATGAGATGCTGCAGTATTCCAGCGAGATCTTCTCCTTCCTGCTTACCAAAAAGGCCATACTCCACCAGGAAAAACCTGGCAAGAAGAATTTTTAATAGAGTACCACACATACACACACACACACACACACAGGCACACATGCACATATGCACACATGCAACATTCATCTGTGATATGCCTCTTCACCCAGTGTGAAGCCGTTGTTTAATTGTCGCCAGGTATTTTTCCATATGTTATCTAAAGACATACGTGTGTCTAAGTCTGTACATTTATGTGTCAACCTTAGGAGCTTCATGGTATGCAGCTGAATGAGAACTCTATAATATATTTTCCAGCTAACCACAACCTGTGAAATGTTTTCAGGTTTATTTGTTGTTGTTGTTATTGTTGTTGTTTTTGTTACACTAATCCAACCATGAAAACCTTTCTGCAATGTGAAGCATATCTCTGGTTATTTCCTTTTAAGGTAAATTGCTAAATTGCAATTTCCCTGCCATGAAGTATGATTGTTTTGAAGATGTGGTCAGTATTGCAGTTGGTATCTTCAGCATGAAGTCCTCAGAACAATTACTATGGAGACAATAATGTGCATTGCATTAATTATTGTGGCTGTCCTGCTAACACATTGTGAAACTGTCTCATTGTTATTTCTTATTAAAAGTAATAAAAAATGAAAAAAAAGATAGAAACCTGGCTTAGTTCTCTTTGAAAAGCTTGTATCTGATTCTTTATCCTGCTGGCTTCCCTATCTCATTTTGATAATGACAACAGTCTCACAAACTGAGAAACAAGTTCTCTTGCAGCAGAAGCTCTAGCTCTGCACACTTTGACCAGTGTTTATTTGTATCCATTCATCTGTGTGGTACACAGGATTGAATCCCTCCAGGCAATGGGTACGTGTATACAATGCGTCTCGTCCCTGTCCTATCTTTTCTTTCCCTCTACCTCTACCTCTTGGGCTACTTCTGGTTGTGTTTTACAGAGCTATCCTTCTGTTTCCAATTATCTACACTTCAGTTTTCTATTTATAATTAGGGTTTCTCATAGAAAAGAAGCTATGCACTATTTAAGCTTATGTGTCTGATTTGTTTCATTTAATATTATGGTCTTAAGGTACATCCACTTTTCTACAAATGATTCAGGTTTGTTCTCCTTTGTAGCAGAGTATTGCTCCTCTAAGTATCAATACCATGTTTCCTTCGACTGTGGATCTTTCATAGATATAGGTCACTTCTAAGATTGAGCTATTGTGAGGTGTGCTGTTATAAACCTAGGAATGGGTAAGTTGTTGCAATATGATGTCTTTAACTCTTCCAGTAAGGCACATAGAAGGGGAATAGATGAATGTTCTAGCTTTGGGGTTTTTTGTTTGGTTTGAGGGACTTCCATGTTGATTTCCATAGCAATTGTACTAGTTCATATTCCCACCAGCAATGTAGAGGTTTCTTTTTACTTTAAGCCTTTTCAGAATTTGTTATTATTTTATTTGTTGATGACTAAGATCTCTGTGTTGTTTAATTTGCAGTTCACTAATAGACAAAGATGCTGAACATTTCTATGAATTTATTAGCTATTAGATTAGCACCTGGAACAAACAAGGAAGAATTTCATTCTATCATGATTCTACAGAGAGAAATGTGTAACTTTGGAAATTTGGCAATTATTTTGGGGTAAGACCTACAAATGAGAACTGATGATATTTCTTTTCCATGTAATCTTTAGTATCTTATTTAACTTCTTGGATTTTTTTTCTCGGAACCAGGAATTGAACTCAGGCCCTTGCACTTGCTAGGCAAGGGCTTGTTCTACTGAGCTATCTTCCAAGCCCCTCCTTGGAGTTATTTGGTAATGGAGACACCCTAACTTGGTGGATTTGAGAACAAAAATGATCATGTAGGTAAAATGCCTTGCATACATTGCTTTCAGTGGTAATTACACTCAGCATTTTTGCAAACATCTGTGACTATTATGATCCTAGTAACAGACTTAGACAGACCCCTGCTCAAATCCCAGCTGAATATGTGGTTGTTATGGTTTATGTCTGGTTGTCCCTGCAAAGCCTCATGCAACCAAGGGCTGGGAACTTCTACAGTTTGACACTTGACTCATGATCCACTGGGATTACGTGTTTTAGTACTGATGGAATTATGAGTCTGAGTCCTGAGATTATGGGTGTAGCCTAAGGCGGATAGGCTGAGGCAGAGAGCCTGGATGCAATATAAAGAGAGACAGAGAGACAGACTCTCTCTGTTGCTCTCTGCAGCACTGGTTGGTTGGTTGCCTCTGTTGCGATTGTTGCTGTTCCGCCACCATGAACTGGATGCTCTCTGCCCTGTTGCACTCAGCCTTGGGCCAGCCAAATATAGACTGAAACCTCTAGTAACTGTGAGCTACATAAACCTTTCCTTCCTTCATTTTGAGTGTTGGGTATTTGTCCCAGCAATGAAGAAAAAGTAACTAAGACAGTGGCTTCGGTGAAGTGCTTCTAACCCTCATGGCTAGTTTGCTTACCTATAGGATGAGCATGAAAGACATCTGCTGTGCTGTGTTTTGGCCATAAATTAAGGTGAACATTTAAGTAAGATAGGCCCGTGAGGAGCCCAGCACACAGGGAGCCTGATAGTGAACATAGTAATCCTGTACTTTCAAAATCCATGACTAGCATCAACCAACATTGCCCTTTTTTTTAAAAACTGAACAACCCAATGATTTTAATTAAAAATAAGATATTTCACACTTTGAAATATTTTAAAAGGCCATATCCCTTGTTAAATATTATTATGCAAAAAAAATCCAATACAAAATGTAAGATCATTTTTGGAGGAAATACAGATATTTAATGCTGCAAGTGAGGGGACAATGTTACACGTATATGCATATGCATGAATTCATCAAAGTGCATGCATTAAATATGCATATTTTTTAGATTACTTTTAATAAGAAATAACAATGTGACAGTTTCAAAACACATTAGTAGCACATTCCCAATATTTGATATAATGCAATTGCTGTCTTCCTAGTAGTTATACAAAGCACACGGTATAAACGTGATAATTTTTCTAATCATTATTGGTACAAAAAATTTCTGCTCATTGAACTAAGAGAAAGTACTTGTATACATAATCCAATGTTCCATAATTGAAGTGGGTTATTGGCAAAACTGGCAATGTTGGAAGCTGTTGATTTAAGCCTTTTACAGGTCAGCATACAAATCTAGATTTATTTTTTATGATTTGTGGTTAAACTTTTTTGCTGGGTGGTTAAGAGAAAATTAAAGCAAGACCTGCATAACAAAACATGTAACTTTTGTATCTCTCAAGGTCATTCAAATCCCCTCAGGATTTACTTTGAAACCATGTACTGTGCTTTGTAGAACTGTTGTCTATGTTAGCCGTCTGGATGAGTCATGGCCATTGCTTGACCAGTTTGCTTTCTGTGAAAGCCCAAGAGAATGTTTTCTCTCTAGGTGACTTTCCTTAGGCACACTATATATCCCTTTCCTCTGTGGTCCCATAATTTCCTTGAACAGAAAATTTGGGAAACCATTGAGTTATAGGATGTTATAGCACAGGTTCTCTTATGTCCTGAGTCCTCACTGACCTTAAGAGCTAGGGTCAAAATATTGGCAATCCTTGTAGCCCTTCTTTTTCTCTAATTTTTGGTCTGTAAACTTATATTCTTAACCCTGCAGAAGAAAAGCCTAGTGATACTATTACTCTATAACATAGGTACTTGAGCTTAACATCACTGTCTTTCTGAGTATCAAACATCTTAGACTTAACTTGGAATTGGTTTTATCTATCAATCATTGAACATTGCCCTTTTAAAGATGTCAGACCTCTCTTGGAATCACGGCTGAGTGAGTTGTCCAAGAAAAGCTTGACTATCTCCAGCATCTCCATCATGGTCTTCAAGCAGCCAACTGACTTTCTCAGAGCCAGTGAAAAACATCTTGTGAATATTTTGAGCACTAAAATAATTATATTCCTGTATACTGGATGCCATCAAATGAGACAGGGCTGCGTCCAAAGTGCAGGGCTGTTATTATTTACAAACTCTGAAAAGCAACAACAGCTAATGTTCTGGGTCTCTGGACTACAGAGCCCTCTCAGAGGTGACCTTCAGGGAAAGCCATGCCTTGCCTTGCTATCTTTATGTGTTGAGGAGAGGAGACTTGCAAACACCGTGGCATCTACAGAAAGGCCCGTGGACCTGTGCAGTCATTACAGGCGACGAGTGTACTCGAGGCAGTAACAACTTCCTCTCCTCCAGTCACTGTCTCTGACACCTGTACTTCTGCATAGTGTCAGCAAGGAGTGAGGAATTACATGGCAGAATTAGGCAGGCCACTCTTTCTTTGCAGGTATTCTTGGAAGAAATGATCCAGGTTGATGCTCAGGTTGTGGTTGTAGGAGGAAGGGTTATTCTTGTACTGCAATTTCCTTGCAGGGGCTAGGGATTCAATCCCCAGGCCTGCCATGTCAGCTTTGCCCTGGGGGCCCACTTAGATTATGATTGAAACAGGGCGTGGTGGTGCCCACTTGTAATTCAGCACTTGGGAGGCTGTGAACTGGGAATTGTATGAGTTCGATCGAGTAGTGAAACCCTAAACACTCTGTAGATCCTTCCCTAAAATCTGGGGGGGGGGGGGGGTAGAAAAGACAGAGAAGATGGACCTGAAAGGTTTCCTTACAGTTTCTAGAGGAAATGACATGTAGAAAGTATCAGGACTATGGCAGTCCCTCAGAAAGGAGAGATTTCCTTTTCTCCTCTGTCAGAAGGTGAACATTTCTATTGTCCTTAACTTTGTTCGTCTGATTTTAACATGGTGGGAAAAATTGTAACAAAAGTACATAAACATTCTTTAAAGTGCATTTTTGTATGTATCATTTTTACTTAGTGTAACTCTGAGAGGTCATTCTACAAAACTCCCAGAATGCTTCAGTTCTCTGTTCTTATATCTCCTGGTTTTCACAAGGTCTACTTTGCCTGGCTCTCCTGGTTGGCTTGCTTACAGCCAAATCTAGAAGTAATGAAATTTTTCACAGCTACCTCAGGCTTCTACCCTTTTGAGCAACCTGAAACTAATTATTATTATTGTATGAATGATACAAAATTGAGTCTACAGTAAACGGCCATGGCCTCCTACTCCATTATTAATAACACAATACCAGAAACCTTGTAAATTACAAAGAGAAGAGGTTTACTTTGGTTTCTGGTTTCCTCTGCTGATGGCCTTTGTGCTACAAGAATAACCAGGAAGCACAGACATCATTTGGCAAGAGACCCAGCCAAACTGGCCTTTATAAGAGACACTCAAAATAACCCTTTGACCCGTGAAGAGACAATCTATTAACCTTTTATCCCCCTAATTATGTGAATGCTCCATTTACAAAGACCCTAATCACCTCTTTAAATTTACCTGCTCTTTCTACCTTACAAAGGAGATTGAATTTCAACCTGGGACTGGGGAGTTAGCTCAGTGGTGTAATCACCTGCCTGGAAAGCACAAGGGCTCAGGTTCAATCCCTGGTACAGTGGGCTTTGCCAGCCACCAAAACCAGGTGTTGTAGGGTATGCCTGGTGTGGTGCCACATGCCTATAATCCCAGTGCTGGAGAGGCTGAGACAGGAAGATCACTATGAGTCCTATGCCAAATAAATATATAAAAGAGGGGAGATAGCTCAGTGGCATAAGCACTTGTCTGACAAGTACAAGGTTCAGAGTTTGAACCCTGGAGCCACACGCACAAATAAAAAGATTTAAAATAATTCAACCCAAGTTTTAGAGGGCAAGCCATGTCCAGTGTAAGCAGGTTTTTATGTGACTCAGTGTCATATGACACAGTTACTAGAGGGAATTGCAAGCCCTCTCCATATCTTGGCTATGGGAGACTCAGATAGGAAACCTACAGACAAGTTTTCTTGCCCTGAAGTGGGGTAACAACTTTCACAGTACGTCACAATATTTTTTCATAAATATTCATCTTCTCTCCACTTTAGGCATCCTGAAGACAGAATTTGTGTCCCATCTCTGATACTGATGTTTAAGGAAAGATTCATTTTGGTCTTTGAAATATAAAACGATGTAACATTTACTACAGCTAAAAATGAGAGATTTTAGAGGCAGTGAGTGCTTCACCAACTCCCTTCTTTCTTGACTCTGCCATGAGCAGACACCATGTAGCAAACACAGAATGTTCTCTTAGTCTCCTACTTCAGAACAGGATGCACCACGACTCATCACTGGGTTAAACATTGAGAATATAGCCACAAAAAATTGAAAACTAAAAAGTGGAACACCAAATGTTTCAGCCTACCCAATGCTCACTTAAAGCATTGGGAAACAAATACTTGAAAGCTATTTGTTACCAAGCATCATAACACAGCTGATAGATATAGATAAGAACATAACCTTTCAGATATTCTTGAATTGTGGCTTGGCAATGATAAAGAGACTGGAAATCTCATCCTGGCTTTGACTTACTTTGAGTTCTGGGAATTTGATATTGATCTGTAAACCCAGAGTTTGAGCTTGATTTAATTAAGAAAAGGTACAACCGGTTGTAGATTTCTTAATACAAATTGATATCTATATGTAAAATCCCAGAGATAAATTTTCTGTGATCAGAATCTTATTTGTGGCCATGTTGTTGAATGTGAAATGCAGTTGTGACATTTCTTCATATGTTTGTTTATAATGGCTTATATTTGTAAAGTTTAATCAAAAGAACTTTTGAGATCTATGTGGAAATATGAAACTTGCCTTTATTATTTGCTGTTCTAAACTAACAAACATCACTGAATTTTTCTGAAGCTGAGCAGTATTAACCCAAAATTAGGTACTCATTAATATTTCACATCATTACGTTGAAGAGCAAATGAGAACACTGTTGAGGTATATAATGCAGAGTTGTATCCGTTCTTCCTCCCCTCTCTTTTTTCCCTTCCTTCCTTGACTGCAAATGGAGATGATGATGGTACATGTGTGTACACCTGCCCTAACTTAAGTAGTAGTACATATTCAAAATCCAATCAAAATTGAGGACTCAGAAGTAAAATGACTGTGTGACGAGAACACTTCCTCCCTGCAGTCTGCTCCCCTGTCCCTCTGCACCTCTAATTGTGGATATACACATGCCCATTCATGTCACACGGCCTGTGACCCACATGAACGGGGTCCCTGTAAGTGTAGGGGTTGGACATAGGCTGTACAGGTCAGCGGTCACATTTGCCGGCACCCTGACTGGATTTGTGGAAGGTTCTTCTGTGAGTAGGAAGGTAGAGGAGAAGGGGAGTTTGGATCCCTGTGATGAGGCCAGGGTCAGCTGCAGTATTTGGATTTTTCTCTGTAGCCATTCACTGACTGATTTTAAGCTAGAGTGGTGTGCCTTTTTTCTTCATTTCTTTGTTTTTTTTTGTCTTGAGTGGCCAGAGTTGTTCACTGGCCTCAACCTCATCTTGTGGCCCAGTCTGGCCTTAAGGTTGTGTTGATCCTCTTGCCTCAGCCTCCTAAACTCTGGGATTATAGGAGTTCACCCCACCACCTGGATAGAGGGGTGTTTCTTAGCAGAAGTAGTGTTACTTTAAAAATGCTGACTTTTGTTCTCTTTGTTTAGCAAAATTCTAAGACAAAGAAATTCTTACTGCAGAAGAACTCAAATTTTAGTATATTAATGTCTTATGCTTTTGAGTCTTGAGTTTATGCCCTCTTTCGCCCCTTCTCTCATTTTTGTTATAGAATTTTGAATGAAATTACTTACTTCTGAAAAGACTCTTGCAAAGTAGTTAGCACTAGTTTGGATTAGTGGTTTCTAGAGTTGAGGAAATTTGTTTGTTGGAAGTTGTTAATTGCCCAAGATTTCAGAATTGATAAATAACAAACCCAGTTCTGAATTCATGAGAGAGACTTTGTCCATTACAAATTCAACTGCTTTGAATGTTATCTGTGATATATTTTAAAATTTTAAATTATTTTACCTTGATTACCAACCAGTGAAATGGCTGCTTTAGAGGTACATGCTACCCCTCTTGGGGGATTCCATTTAAGCCTCTGGTCTCCCCAAGAATCTGCAGACAACAATTTAAGGATAAGCAAGTAATGCACAAGTGGAATAGTATGTGTCACACATTATGGCGAATATTTGAATCAAAATGTGGGATCAGATCTTGTATGGAAGGCGCCAGCAACGCCGGCAGCCAGTGCAAGCCATCAACCTCATCATAAATCCAAATAAGCAGTTTTAAAAAATGAATTGGAGGGTAACACCAGCCAGCGTGCGATCTCACAAAAGACTTTCAGATGGAAGAATTAGCTGTGAATGTTTTGATCTGCTTAGCCTCGTCCACAATGAGCTCCTCCGACAGAAAGCAAGTAGACCTGATTTCAGAGTTTAATCAGGTGGCCTTTTTAACCAAGCACCGGATTTGTTTTAATGATTCTTTCAAGAGTGATTCATCCAGGATCCTCGCCTGTGTCCCTTTTGTGCCTGGGTACAGATGTGCATCTAGAACACATTTAGTTCTACAATTTCAAAGAGTGGACGCCCACTTTGTGCATATGATTAATTCGACATGCGCCTAATTATAACCACAATTGGCTAATTGTCGATGCAATTAGCCAATTGCAGGCCCAATTGGCCACTTGTCCCATAATTTGAAGGTGCAAGTGGACAACTGAAGGAACAATTAGATGCATGCGGAGTTTTACATATTTAAAGGGGAGGCAGGGGAGGAAGGCGGTGGAAGCCGTGGTTTGGAGTGCAGAGCAGAAAACTCCACACGCGTGCGTCTTCCTCGCAGCAGAAGCTCATCAGCCACTGAACTTGTGCATCGTTTTCAAAGCCAAGTTTTTTCCTAAAACAAACAAACTGTGAAACAAATACTCACTTGTAAATCTTCTTAGTCTTAGCCTGGGTGACCAATGAGGCAAATGACACCTCTGAGAAGAACAGCGAACGTTACGAGGCCTTGGACCAGATCCCTTTGACTTTTCTCCTTCTTTCTCTAGTTGGTTTGCAGCTCTTCATCGAGGGAGTTCGCATCCCCTCAGAACTTCAGACTTTTCTTCACTGATGAGAACTTTCTAGGGACTACTGCTTTATGCCCCAGCCTTACATGGTCACATTTAGGAATTAAAACACTGTTAGACATTCTTGGCCAAGATGCAGTTACTTAATTTGCTTCCAGCCCTAGTGTCCTCTTACTCCAGGCCTCCTGGCTCTCAGGTATCTCCTGCAGGCAGTGTGGTGCACAGCAGGAGGCTAAAGGAGCCAGAGATGATGAGAAAAATGGCACCTTGTGGGACCCTAGCACCCAGCACTGAAGACAAACGCATGCACCAGGGTTTAGGGCTGAGAAAGGGATTTGGAGCCATCACGTGAGAAAGGTTCAGTTGCTTCTAACGTCACTGCAAGTTAAAGTGGGGCAAGCTTGCCACGGCCCCCATTGCACTGGCAGTTTATGCTTTCAGAGGCTCCCGGCTTCCCTAAATCAGTCACAGACTCCGAAGCAAACCCAGCTGTCTTGCAGCTATTGGCAGCGCCTGCTACAAAGCAAGGGCGCTGAAGAGAAGTTGCCACTGTGCCCCAGTTCCCCACACTATGTGATCTATAAAACATGAACCTCGAGGGATTTTGTAAGAGCAGAGAATCTCACAGTCAAAGATGGATGGGAACAGGGCACAAAAAGGAAAGAAAAATAAAAATAAAGTTCAGCGATAAAAAGTAGAACAACAAAAGCAAAATAAAGATACTCTGCGTAACTCATGCTTTAACCCACTGCATCTCAAAGGCAGCTGGCTGAGAAGTCTTATTTTCAATATGAAAATTGAAGCTTCATGGCAGAGTCAGAGTGCCACAGGATGCACTTGGAGAAATGCAGTGCTAGTCTATGGTTTAAAGCTAAAGACATGAGTTCATATGAAAAATTCCTTACCTGGTTTTCAGCTCCCAGGAATTTTTTCAAAAAGATACATTCAGGCTCAAGAATGAGACCTCTTATCAAGCTGTGAAATAAAGATCAACTTGAGATTGCCCTTGCAATTCTTGTCCACAGTAGGTCATTCATGCGCCACTCCAAAGCCCAGTTTCCTCACTTACAGGAGAGATGAATATGAGGGACCCCAGAGTCCCCCCTGCCCTGGCCTCCTGTACTCCTTAGTGGCCGCAGCATACAGTTCGCGTGCTGGATTTATCTCTCTGCTCCACGGAGCTCCTAAGGCGCGGCCCCTGGTAGTTAGAGGGAGAGTTTCTAGCTCTAAATTTAATGCATCTTAGTTTATGATCTGGTTAAGTGTCCTAACTGTCCCACGTGCTAAACGAAGGGTGACATGACATCCAAAGAGCCCCAGGAGCTGGGGAATGTGGATGCCATCTGAGCAGGGGGAGTACTCTTACTGCTGTTACTATTTTTATGGACTACTGGAATAGCAGTTGATAATAACACAACTAGTAGTTATACTAGTGGATATGATGCAGGCTTAGTCTGTACCAATAGTCATTGCCTTCCAGCCACTACTAACATGGCAATAGAGGTAATGAACTGATACAGGGGCTCCAGGCATCTCAGCAGCAGATTTTGCTTTGCTAAACTTGGGGTTTTGCTTGGAGGGGAGGACAGCAGTGCTGGCCTTCGGGCCGTGCCAGGAAAATGTGTGGGCCAGATGGCAGTCCAAGTTGGTCTGATAGAACGTTTCTATTTCTGTGGAGTCTCAAAACTGAACTGACAGGCATGGAGTGAAGTGGTGACTCATAGCCCTCAGGTCCCCGACTTTCAGCTTCTGAGCTGCCACTTCCCATTGTCCTGGCAGACCCATTTAAGGAATACTGCGGGCCAGAGCTTTCTATCACCGTCATCATGACCACCGTTATTGTCGTGCTCACACTCAGCGCTGCCGCTCTTCACCAGGCACCTGCTGTGTGCCTGGGTCTGTGTTCCAGTCTAGTGAGGGAGAGTGTCATGGCACCGGCACTTGCCTAAGTGGCTCACTCTCGCCACTCCTCGCTCTCCTGGTCCAGACTTCAGCAATGGGCCCTTCACCACAGGGCAGATGAGGAAAAAGCTGAGCTGTGAACCCAGGTTGCTCCCGTTACGTCTTCTGCATGATGCTGTCTCTCCAGGAGACTCTGTCTGATACTGCAGTCTTCCCATAGTCTGTCCATTTATTTGTCTGTCTTTCTGTCTGCCTGTCTCTCCTGCATGAAGTGTGTGTGTGTGTGTGTGTGTGTGTGTGTGTGTGTTAGTATATACCTAAGCACATGTGCACATAGTACATGTACATCCCAGATGGACTGTGGTAGTGGTCTGGCGCAGAACATTCACTGGAGAAATGCTAACTGGCTTGATTTCCAACAAATCTAAACCTTGGTCCACAGCCATGCGATGTACCTTTGTAAACTGATGCAATACGAAAGCCAGCCCTGAACCATGAGTGCAGATGTGGCTTATCTTGAGTGGAAGCCATTGGAGAGCTGGGCTCAGGGCTCAGGGTCTAGGTCGTCTCGGCTCCGAGCAAGCAATCCACACCGTGTTACCTAGGCATGAGAAAGCCATTCATCTCTAGTCACCGTGCTCCTTAATGTTCACCCGTCCTGATGCGCAGGAGTTGGCTAATACCCAGAAGACACACCAGGGCATCATGAAGACCTTGACAACATCATGCCCAAGGACATGGGGGAAGGGTAGAAACACGCGTTTCTGGCTCTGGATTCGGGTATGGGATTAGATTGCAAGGCAAATCTCTGCTCTCCCAAGAGTCCTTATGGACTTGCGGGCTTTGAGTGGGCTTCTGCCCAGGTAGTGACCTGGTCCTCAGACTCCGGAAGCCTCTCCTGTGGCCATCGGAGCAGAGGGGCTAGGCAGGCAGCATGGCGATCTCGGCGGGGGGGGGGGGAGGAAGTAAAGTGCTACTTTGGAGCACATTCCTGAAGAGATCAACTCTTTTTGATACCCACTGAGTTGGTTTTACCAAATGAGCATTTCATTAAAAAAAAGCATTATCAAATTAGGAGTGTAGCAGGTTTTCAGGGAAGGTTTATTAGAGACAAATATTTTAAAAAATTGTCATTTAAACAAAAATAGTTGTTAAGTTGAAGGGATAATTAGGTACCTGGAATTAAAGTATGTTTTGAAAAAATAAAGTCTATCTTTGTTTCGTTGCAAATATGTTTCAGCTTGGTCTGTTTCCTGTGGTATGTTTCAAAATGGCAATGTTATGGGAGCTATGCATTGCCTTTGGCTGTTAAAGTCAAGTTCCATCCTTAACATGGTAGAAAATATCCTCCGGATTAATATTCAAACTGTATGATACGTGGCATGAGCAGGTACCAAAATACAGTGCATAAATGTGGTAACAGTAAAAGTGTTGAGCCTTTTGTGCAATCTTGCATTGGTTCTCCTTCCTCCCCTTACCTTTGTTCTCTTCCTCTGTTAGCTGTTTCTACCAAGAAGTACACAAGCTTCATGGGATGGGGAACTCAGGAGTGAGACCGACGGGACTGGTGATCTTTTCCCTGTGGGAAAAGGGGAGATGAAATTTGTTTACGCAAGAAAAGGTTTCTTGAGCCCCTAGTATGTAATAGCTAAAGAAGCAGCACAAAGAATAAAGATATTATGCAGCCATCAGGGAGACAGAGTGAGAAAATAGCCAAGAAATAAATTAAAACATCCATTTAGTACTAAAATGGTAGCCTGGCATGCGAAGTGCATCTCCTCTACGTGTGGGTTAAGGCAGGGGAAGAGGTGGACCCGAGGAAAGTGAGAAGGGCCTCACACAGGCCAGCGCTGCACAGGGGACGATTCCACCCTGTGTGGGCAGCGAACATAAGCCATGAGACCTCTGGCACCGCCACTTCTACATCAGTTTTATTATTTAAAGTACAACTTCAGTTTAGGAAGAGATGAGATGGTGAATGTAAACAAGACACGTGCTGAGGCCGCAGACAATGTGCTACCCAAGGCAGGGTGTCAAGCCTGGTGGCAGCTGGCAGGACCAGTGATGGATGACACCTGTGACCACTCAACTCGGTAGTGGCGTCTTTCACCAGCTCTGTGACCCGCACGGCATTAGAGCCCATTCAATATAGCAAGCCGAAGCCCATCCCTTCACCATCTCAGCTAATCACAATTTTCTAGCCTCCTCCATAAATTTGGCTCTGCTTGAATTATAGTTCTAAGCCCTTTTCCTATTGCTACAAATAGTCACTTTCTCAGTTCCGTGTTCTTTATTTTTTTAGCCCTAATAAGCCCAGCTGTTTCTCTTCAAGTTTCTCTAACTTGAGTTCAAAATGGCAGAGAAGTATAACCTGAAGTGAGACGCACAGGCGGAGAAGAGAGACGAAGCTGCACTCAGAAGGTGTGCCGTGACCCGGCCCAGTGTTTGGGCCATGATCAGACCAGCTAATCCTCGTGAATGACTTCAGGTGAGAAGAATCCTCCCTGGGCCATGAAGGCAGTACCCGGAGGTGATTCACCCTGCGGCCCTTAGCAGGTCCTGAAGCTATGCCCTCCTGAGCCTTTGGCTTGGTTCTGTGACTGTTCTACCTTGGCCTCCTTTTTAGCAATACAAATTTCAGGCCCTGGATCCATCCAGAAGAGACTGCTAGCCTGAATCTACAGATGAATTTGGTATTCTGTAGATTGAACACATCAGACACAACAACAGAGAAAAGACCTCCTTAGAGATGTCAACATCAGCCAAGTCTGGGAGCCTTTGAATCTGTTCCATTTTTTCCTTATAGCTATATATCTTGGAGAGAAAGCCTTAAAGCTTTTTCCAGATAGCACTGGGCTGGCCTCCATCCCCAACCAGAGTATTTGGTGTTGAGGTCAAGTCTGTCCCCTCCCCTCTGTCTCTCTGACCCGTGGCACTTGCCACCTTCTAACCAGCCACCCCAACTCTTCTGGAACTGATACCCAGCTGGACCTTAAATTCTGCTGGGACAAAGATCGCTACATGTCTGCATGTGTCCTGCTGTCCTCCCAACCCTATATACTGTGAGGTGCTCCTAGTGGGTGCTCATTAAACCTAGGAGGAATTCACCATCTGCTCATTCAACTTCCAGCGGAATGATTTCTATGGACACAACCAGCACTCGTGTCCTGGAAAAGGTTCCTTTATGTCCCTAGAACTAGATTTCAGGGGCTGCACCTCCCTAGGTCATTATCAATCAGTGCATGTCATTGTCACTAAATCCGGGCACTCCCTTATGGAGAAAGCAATGTTCTTTCCCTGCAGAAAAGCAAGAAATGATGGACCAGTCAGTCACCTTGTCACGTGGCCCTGCTGCTCTCCTCCTCAGATCCTGCAGCCCTGATAACACTGCTCATGTTGATCTAGCCATCCCTGTGGCATTTGAATGCCCAGAGACAAAGCAGCAGAGAATGCAGGGTGAGCAGGACAGAGGGAGCTGCTGGCAACAGACCCAGGCCAAAGCAGCCCTGCCTCAGTTTCCCCACTCCATGGCCTCATCTAATAGCCATCACGCCCTAGCCATGTGAGCTACGTGAGTCTCTATACCCCTCTGAGCTTGGGTTTCTGCTGCTGCTGAAGGAGAACATGAGTCTGCATCTTTGGAATCTATTTAAAAGGCTAAAGGAGCACGAGGCCCATAAAACTGGCTAATAATTTAAAACAAATCATTTTGACATTTCCCTGGACCATGAAAAGATAGTAAACGTGCATAAATAGCTGCATGTTTACAACCTTACATGCGTATATAATTCAAGAGTAAGCTCTAATGACTTCACAAAGATGAGATGAAACTCACTTGCAGGCATAGGTGAGTCACCAACTGGCATTCCAGCTTTGGTTCAACCTGGACCCTAGCACCCAGCATTCAATAAAAATGAATTTGTGGTTCTGCTCTACACTCAGGTGTGTGTGTGTGTGGGGGGATGCATGCATATGCGTGTTTGTGTGTGTGTGCGTGTGTTGTCCTGGGGGTTGAACCCAGGGTCCTCATACTGAGTTGAGCTATGTCTACTGCTGAGAGGGGCTGGCTCCTCTCCCAATCCCAACACTCATGACCACAGTGGGCAATGGCAGCCAAGAGTGAACAAGTCAGGGCAGCCCATGTATTACTACATGTCACAGTAGACCTAAGTCCTGATGAAAGACTGGAACTACCCCCTCCCAGTGCCCAGATCCAGTAAAAATAGTAGATGGCAATTAAAAGATAAAGCCTCTGTCACCTTGGGTGGCATCAGCATAGACTGCTATCATGAGGACCCCCAATATTATTACCAGCTGCAATAAAAAAGCACTTCTTTCAATGTTCCTTCTACCTAATTGTCAAAACTGAATAATATTATCAGCTTTTTTATCCTTTGAGTATTTTTCTAATAAGAAAGCACGGAGATGCACGGCAAATAAAAGCATAAGATTTGAGGATGCAAAGCAATCATGCAAAATGACTTTCATATAAGTTTGATAAGCAGCTGAAATTTAATAACTACATCGCTCGTACGGTGCTGGATGAAAGTTTAATACTTTCTGCTTTGGCTTCTTTCTTCTGCAAGATGCTTATTCAGAACTAGAGCTGCTTCTTTCAGAGTCGGGGAATGAGAGGTGCAGTGGATTAATCAAAGCCTTGAGAGGCCGGGCCCAGCCCCAGCCCAGGCCGCGCTGCTGTGACTTCGAAGCTCAGCTAAGCCAAGCCCAAGGCTGTCTGTGACCACTGGGGAAGCAGGGCAGGATTTCCATTATCTGAGAAATTCAGGTAAAATGTCACTCACTGAGAAAGCTCACACCTCGTTAAAGCTATGAAACAAGTTTAAGTTTCCAAAATGTCTTGGTTAAGGGCAAATTATGCAATCTAAAAAAGGAAGAGGAGGGGGAAAAAAAGGATAAAGAAAAATCACTTGGAATTGAACTGGGCTCCATGTATTTAAAAAGAATAAATCAAACCAAAGAATATGACGTTATACACAGAATGCTGTAAGTGGGCAGGCACGCATGCACGTATTAAAGAGTGAATGACTACATTAATTAATACGCACGATTGATACAGGATTTATCACTGGGAGAGGTCTGGCTTTCCTCTTTCAGAATTAGGAAAAGTGAGATGCAGGAAGAGGAAATGAGCACCAAGGTCACTCTGCATGCAGATGGGTCCCCCCCAGGTCTGAGAGCGCGTGTGTCTCACTAGGGTGGGTAAGATACTCCAGGACCTGGGGAGATCCCCGTGGCCCAGGTGCCTACAAAGTTGGCAGCACATCTTCCCAGGTGCCCAACGCCCAGCCAACAACAACCACAGCTTGCAATGAACCGTTTTGGACAGATCTAAAACCTCAAAAGAAAGGGAGGATCGTTTGCTTAGATGTCATTCAGACTGAATTGGAGACCAGCACAAAAACCAGGCTCTGAACGGGTGAGTTCTTCCAGCTCTGGGTTCAAATGAGAAGGAGGAGAGGATGGGGTCCCAGGGGTGGTGGTCTGGCCCCCACATAAGCACCACTCAAGTGGGGCTGAGCTGGCTTGCTTTCTACTGCCCCCTACTGGGGAGTGTCCTGCCAAGAACTGCACTGGGCTGCTGCTGGGGGTTGTTTTTCACAGTGGGGGGAGGGGGTGAAGTGTGCAGGGGGTTGTAACTTCAGGGCAGAACCCACAGCCCTTCTGCAGCACATCGAGCAATGCAGGAATGCACAGGAGCCTTAAAGGTTGAAGATGAATCTGAGTAATAACTTGCATGACCTCCTAGGTGAATTTGAGAAAAAGAAAGAGGGCACATGGTGTCCCAGCTACAGCCACCTGCCTGTGTGCATGCAAATATGTACCGAACATAGGGCTGTTTTAGTAGAGGTATAAACAGAAAGCAATACAATGGAGGAACAGCTGATCTCGTCATCAGATCTAACTACAGCCTTTTAAAAGAAAATGCAACTCCAGATGTCGTCGTAAGAAAATGAATCAATTAGGCAAATGAAGAATCCCCTCATAAATCAGAGGATGAGAAGCCGAGGCCCACCCATTGCCCAGGGGAGCTGAGGCTGGGGGTGGGGGTGGCAAGGAGCCTGGACAGAACAGTGAGGTGGTATCTTCCACCCGCAGGTCACCTGGCCACCTCCTGTTCCCTCGAAGTTGTGTTTACCTTATTGAATGCCAGCCGGCCTGATCTGGAAAGAGAGCTCTGTATGTTCTAACCCTTTTACCCTGCAGAAAATAATGGCTCAGCCCTCAGGAGCAGGACCCAGTCTAAGCTGGTGTCACTATTCATAAAATAATTGAGTTTACACAAAAAGTGATTTCAGTAATGGCTGCCTTTTTATAAGTATGTACATTTTATTTAAAATTACTGACTCAAAAGGCAAGGTAGAAAAAAAATCACCTCCAACAACTTCCTGTAATTGCGAATTATTGTGAGGGAAACAGAAGGAAAAGATTTCGAAATTATGAGCCATTATGCTCAAGAGAGAGAGAGAGAGAGAGGTGGGGGAGAGGGAGAGAGAGAGAGAGAGAGAGAGAGAGAGGCAGTGGAAAAAAGACAGCTCGGCTTCATGAAACACAGCTGACAAGCTCCACTAAATTACCCCCGGACCATTACAAAAATCACTTAATTGCCAAGCATTTTGTTAGGTCAATTGACTCTAATTGAAAAAATAACAAAAAGCTTATTATGCTGCAAATGCGGCCGTGGAAAATGAGTCTTCTGTTAGAAGGAAACAATAATTCTAAATTTCAGCTGCTGCTAACACTCCAAAGTTCAGCGTTTCCTTCAGATAGAATCCGCATGGAGGAGGAAGGGAATAGACAGCCACTGATTTTTTTTTCTTTTCCGCGACCCTCTTCTTGTCTTCTCGGGCTCCCCATTTCTGCCTAGTCCTGCCCCACTGTGCCTTAGCCCCAGAGCAGCACCGCAGACCCCGTGCAACCCATGTGCAAATGCACACCCCACTTCCAACTCCCTCCAATCCTGGGTGAAAGTGCAGGGAGACAAAGGGTTGGCCGGGGTGCGGGTGACCCTGTGGAACTGTGCCCGTTGGTCAGTCCGGTGCCAGCAGCCCTCCCTGGCATGACCCTGCATGGTGGACAAAGTGTCTCCTCCGTCCTTGCCGTTCTCTGAGATCCTCCTTTCCTCTCCCCTCCTGGCCACTGCGTTACCCCCTCCTCTTCCCTCTAAAATGTAGATAATAGGGCAAGGGGAACTTCTGAAAACGTGAAATTTCTGTGCAGTCACCCCCAGCGTGTGCATGAGCACGGGTCCTGCCTGACATCAAGAGCAGTAATTAAAACCCCACCAGCTGACGCAGGTGAAGTTTTATTTATAAATAGACGTGTGTAGGGTGGCTTGGCCAGAGTTGGTGCATTGTAAAAGAGGAGTGGGCCCCTGCTCTGGCATTGCCCCGACTGGATTCAAATGGAGGGAGTTTGTCATGGATAGGGCTGATTCTGCTTTGAAAAATGTAATTACCCATAACACTGGAAGGCCAGGGTAGCAAAGTCTGATGGTAGAGCCTTGGTTGGAAAGCTGGAAGGGAGAAAGTGCCAGTGCGTGCTCATGGGTGCAGAAGAGTTTGAAGAATAAGAGTTGCAAAGTGAAGGAAAATCACTTCTAGAGTCCCTTTGTCAAGAGGGAGCCAGACCTCTCCCCGCCCGGCTTCAGATCTAGCAGGCTCAGATGTGGCATCGTGCAGCTCCAGCTCCTCCGTGGGAGCTGGGGAGGCGGTCTGGGTCCCAGCAGGGATGGCGGGCAGGAGGTCAGCAGCCGGAAGCACACCTGCGCACCCGCAGGGCACCCTTCTCCCTGGGCCTCCTGCACAGCGGCAGTCTGGCGCCCGCAGCCCAGCCCAGGCCCTCGGCGCTGCCAGCCTTTCCCTTTCTGCCCCTGTGACATCCGCTTCTCATGGTTGCCTTTGCAGAGCCTGGTATCACTTACCCAGGGCAGGGGCAGCCCTATCAGGCCGCACATCGCGCGTGTGTGGTTTCTCAAGGCCCCTCAGCTGGAG
>PVKN010001662.1:22678-49426 GCA_004027915.1 Capromys pilorides
GCAAGGTTGAAAATCAGATAGGAGAAATGGGGAGTGCGCAGAAGTTTAGCTGGGGGGGGGAGTGTTGAGTGGGGGTGGAGGTGGGGGCTCCCACTGGGGCCCAGCTTGGCCGGCTGCGAGGGCCTCAGAACTCCGGGCTTCTACGGGAAGGGTAACCGCGAAGCTCGCAGCTCATGTGCGTGTGGGAAGGGCCACAGGAGGGTCAAGACAGAACCCTAGGAGCTGCGCCTGTGCCCCAGAAGGCCGCACCGAGGGGCTGCCTGCAGAGGGCCGGCCCTGCAAAAACGGCAGAGCCCGACTGAGGGAAATAAAAGTGAGCGATGGTGAATTTGGACCCTCTCGCCAGACCAATGGTCTTCATCAATTAATCACAACCAAATAATCACCACCTACATTAAAGAATAATACATGAAAAGGACAGGCCCTCGCTGTAACTTATTCAGAAAGGGCTGCCTCCCCAATCCCTCTGAGTCCTGACATGTTAACTGGGTAGCAACTAATTAGATGTCAAAAATTCATAAGCGCTCTTTAATATTGCATATATCTGCAGCCGACATTTCAATATGAGAGCTGTATACACAGGAGTCACCACAGCACCAGAACACAGCGGGGTGGGAGAAATAAAAGGGGACCAATAAAAACAGTGTCCCTTAAAAACCCCAGAGACTGCTGGCTTTGGAAGTGTGTGCTCTCTTATTCAGAAAAGGTATCGCCCTAATAAGACCTATGGGCAAGGGGCTGCTCTGCTCCACGCTGCGTGAACGGAGAGCAAGAGGAGGCTGGCTTACGAAAGGCGCTGCCAGGTAAACAATAATTTATTGCGCATGCATAATGGACATTAGCCACTGTCCCGACGCTGGGCGATCTTGCAAGCCATGGTACTGCGGCCTCCGCGGGGGACTCCCCACTTCCCCTGCTCCCCGCTCCTCCCCATCTCTTGAAGCAGTGATGGGGGCCGGCAGCTCTCGTCTGTCTCAAGCCCTTTGCCATCACACAGGGAACACCTGAAGTCAGTGGATTCAGGAAGTGAGTGAGTTTGCCAGCCCCGTGATATATACGTCGCCAGCAAGTGAGCTTGTATTTCAAATGCTGGGGACTATATTTTTATGAAACAAGCCTTTTCCTGTTGGAAGAATTATAGGAATGTGATATAGTACGAGGCAACGAGATTAAAAACAATGCATCATAGCGGGGAGAAAAGGCGCTGCCATATGACTTGCAGCCGTTAATTGAACCTCTCAGGAGCAGAGAGAAGGGCTCCCAGGAACCCGAGGGAGGAGCGCTCTTTGATTTTTTTACTTCAAGGGAGTGTTTTCGTGGTTGTTATTATTTTGTTTATTTTTATGTCTCAGCACACGTGTCCGACATATACCATGCACACATGTGAAGACACACACACATACACATGCTTACAGCAGCACGTTGAAAGGCGAGTCTCACTTTCTGTCCCCTACTGTGGCGTCCTCTAGAAAAGAGCTGTTACCGACACTCACTCGATGGAGGAGGAAACTGGGGAGGTGCGAGCGGCGCTCTGCATTCCAGTCGCTAGGTGGACAGCTCCTAGGAGCTCTGCCCAAGTCTCTGCAGAAGCCCGAGCCCCAGTTCTCTCCTCTGCAGCACTGACAAAGTCACAGCTTCGCCCCTGGTTGGGGTCCCTGGAAGGACATCAGGCATGGCCAGGCACCTGGCCAATGCAGAGCTCTGATGCAGCCTCGTGCTGCTTTGGGTTGGGTCTATGGGCTGGCTGACCTTGCCACGTGCCTTGTGATGGTGACTGTTTTCTAACGTTAGGTGATCTTGTTTTTTTTTTTTCCTCAAGCATCTGTACAAGGGTGTGAATGAACCCCAGAACTGTGAGGAATGAGGAAGGCTATAGTTTGGGAGAAATTCCCTCCACAAGCCAGTCTGACATTCCATCTCCTAGTGTATTTGTGTCACCCTTGCATGTATATGTCACCAGTCTTTCACTGTCCTTTGAATGTCAAATCTGAGAGGCATTTTACCAAGGAAAGGTGAGACCCAAAACTGTCACCTGTCATCTGACCAATGGTCTGTCTTGATCAGATTCTACAGGGCCTTAGATTTTAAATACACTAGATAATTCAGGCTGAAAACTTATTTTCTGAGCCATGCTTAAGTTCAAATTCACATTTCTTTGTTAGTTTTGATTCTGATTCTTTCTTACAGCATTAAATCAGGCTCTTCCCTGGTTCCAGTGTCTCCTTTCCAAACAGGAGTCTTCACTGATTTTGACTGGTTACTAGGAAAATAAGCTCTCACTTGGCCTGCTTCGAATAGAGGAAGTGAGACATTTCTTCCTTCCGGTTGGTTAACATTAACGTTCAGGTCATTTCACTGATTAATTTCATTGCTTCCTACTTTGTTTCCTTAACTACTCCTTCACTCACCTTTCAAATATCTGAGTCCAATCACTAGTGCCAAACTATGTGTGCTTCATGGTACTGGGAAAAAATAATGGATTTTTCTACTTCTAAGAGCTCCAAGTGTGGTGTTGAGGGAACTGAGGGACTCAGATACAGACGCAAGTTCCAGGAGAGCAGCAGACACTTGGAGGGAGGCGAAGGGATGCACAGCTGTGCATCTCATCTGCTTAGGGAGTGAGGACTCAGACATGGAACCCCGAGGTGTCAACAATTCAGTGGAGAATGGAGCGTCTAGTTGGGATGAGAGATGACAGTGGTGCATCAGCAGAGGTCAAGGGTATAGACATGCAAAGGTACAAAGGTGCAGCGCAGTGATCCTGGGTCTCTCTCCTCCACTCGCCTACCTTCAGGAAATAGTGCTTAGCATCATGGGAGAGAAAGCCTCCCTCTACTTTTCTCAGCCACTATAACTGACCCCACCTCCATATTCAGTGGTGAGCCCTCATTGGCTGCATAAATTATTGTATCTATCTCTGACCACTGCAATTGGCTCACAGATGAGGACATAAGTCAATCAGAATGACATGTGAGATGTTCAAAGGGGATCCTGGGAAAGAGAAATTTCCTTTTCCTAAACTCTCAAAAACCTGTCTGCTTTTGAATGATGTGGCATGGAGTTGTGAGGTCTACAGTTGCTAAAGTTACTTTTGCTTTTTTGTATCAGTCTGGAAATTTGAGGGGATATTCTGGAACTTTAAGGGCCATTGCAGGTGCAAGGAGTCAGGAGGCAGAGCCAAAATCATGAAG
Source organism: Capromys pilorides (assembly GCA_004027915.1). Taxonomy (NCBI): domain Eukaryota; kingdom Metazoa; phylum Chordata; class Mammalia; order Rodentia; family Capromyidae; genus Capromys; species Capromys pilorides. The sequence continues at coordinate 25,870 of PVKN010001662.1, forward strand.
GACTGTATAAAGAAACAGAGGCAGTGGCCAATGTAGAGGTACTGAAGTTGCTGGATCAGTTCTCCCCTGATGCTACGTGACTGTGAACGTCACAGTGACATGAGCCAATGCATTATGAGTATGGTTGGAAATCACCCAGGGGAGGATTTATTTCATTTCAAGCTTAAGATGTCTGAAATGAAAATCAGAGTGGTGAAGCCCAGAGCAGATGCTGGTGGCTGTATTGGCACGATGGTGTAGGCGGTGGCGATGGCGATGAAGGTGAGGTCGGGATTTATTATGGTGATGACGGTGAGGGGATGATAAAGATGAGAACAAAAATAGCTACTGCACATCATTTATAATGGGTCAGGAAGTAGACTCAATGCTGTCAAAATATTATCTTCCTGGACACCGACAGAAACTTCATGAGGCAGATATTAGCTTTTCCAGTTTACAAGACAGCAAAATATATGAAGAAGGAATGGTCAGTGAGCGCCTCAAGGCATACACTACCAGAAGAAGAGGGGAGATGAACACCTTGATGATTCCCCATAAAGCCTGAATCTCCACAGGGGGGCCAGGAAAGGGGTGTTGTTGATTCAGGGGCGTCCTTGGGGACCTGGCACTGGGTCCAGATCTGGAGCTTCATAGCGGGACGTCAGACAGGCCCTGCCTCAGGAGGGTCTCCCTGTCCTCCTCAGACACAAGCCCCACCTGTACCTGAGATACTCTGACTGCAGCACTTCCCCAGGGGCTGGGTTGCTTGTCTCCCCTCCCCAAACTCCTGGGCTGTCCTGGGAGCACCTGGAGGGCAGTGCATAAATAGAAGCATCCTATAAACAGAGGAAAGAAGACAGGAGCAATGATGTTGACAGAAAAGCATGTAGATATATAGAGGCGGATTTTTAAAAAAAGATAGATATACTAGTAAGAGAGATGCAGAAAGGCAAGAAGAAATGGAGACTAAAAATAACTGGCTTGTTTGATTGTGAAGGTCCATGGATCCCAAGATCTGCAGCCAGCAAGCTGGAGAAACAGGAGTTGTAATGATCCAGGGAAAACCTGAAGGTCTGAGAATCAGAAAAGTCATAGTGGAAAAGGTCACTGTGCTAACTCAGATGGCAGACAGAGCAGAGCGCCTTATTAGCTGATGAGGCTCAGCCTTTCTGTTCTGCTCAGGACTTTGATCAGTCAACGCCGTACACACTGGGAAAGAGAAGCTGGTCTCCTCAAACTCCATCAACTTAGATACTGATTACATCCAAAAGCACCCTCAGGAAAGCACAGAGAGGTCTGACCAAATATCTACTGACTTCATGCTCCTGGCCAGCCGACACATAAAATGAACCATAAGAGATGGGTATTAGGACTTCAGATGAACTTCCAGGGCACATAACATAGTGCTTGATAAACAGTTGGTGCTCAACAAATGCTTTGAAATGGCCAGGCTAGCTGACAATCTTTGGTAAAAGAGACACAACCCTGGGGTACCACTGTTACTCTTAAAAGCTTAACATTCAAACTAGGATATGCTGGCTCACCCACTGCTCTTTTGCACCTCACTGGTGAGCTTGGCCCTGGCATCAGACACAGCCTCATCACCATCTCTGGTCTGGAAGGACTTCATAGGGAGCTGGAATTCAGGGGCTCCTTTGAGCACGAGGCATGAAGAGCCCAACATGCAGTATTGCAAGGCCTGGGCCACTGCATCCACCACGTCCATGAGGGGTGCTGTTTCTCAGGTTCCCAGGGCACACCTTCCCCTTCAGCCATGGAGCCCCCATTTTCTGTCATCTCAGCTCTGCCAAGATGAGGCCATTTCAGATGTGGCTCTGAGATGTGCCATTTCTCAGGACTTTCTGCTGAGCACCACACCCTAGGACACAGACCTTCTTTTGGACTCCTTTTCCAGAAAGCCTGTGTTACTGGAGTCATGAGCTTATCTGGTAACATTTCTTCCATATCCAGACATCCCCTTGCTCTCACTTCCAGTTCCAATCCCTGCTTCCCTTGCTTTCAAGGTTTCCCTGTGTGATCAGCACAGTGTTCCTTCCAGTGACAACCCTACTCTGAGGGCCAGAGCTAGAACCAAGATGCAAGGAGAACAACTTGTTTCCAGGCAGAGCAGACTCCTAAGCCAGGGCCAGGGCCAGCTGGGACTATGGGATCCCAGCTGAGCTCTTGCATCTGGCTCCTGAACTTGAGTTGGTGACCTCTCATTTGCCACTCTTATGCCTTGGACAGGTTGAAATGGACATGACCAAAGAAGAGGAGTGGAAAGGAAGCAAGGAGGATTGGACAGGACTAGTTTCAGGGCTTGGACTTGAGAAAAGGCCAGGAGGAGACCTTGGGTTGAATGTGGACCATGAACTGCTCTGCAGGCCAGGAAGGGACGGCATCTCCCTAGGCCTTAACTTTATTAAGTGTACTCTTCCTTAGTTTCACCATCTTGGGAAGATTGCATGTTCCATATCTTGGATCATGCTGGCAGAGGACATTCTGCCTAGATATCTACCACCATTGCAAACTTCCACCAGGCCTATCTTTATATATCTAAGGTGCCAATTATTTTGTAATAAGCTTCATTTCCAACCTACAGTGAGCTCCAGCAGCCAGGTATCAGGACAATGAACCAAAGGAATGTGATCTGCTCTGTATCAAGATGTAAATATCAATGTAGTAACTCCATTATCCATGGATAAAGATCAAGCCCCAGTCACAGCCAGTGCTCTCTCATCATGAACTTCAACTGCTCTGTTTCTGAGAATCACCACACACTCCTGAAAGCATGTTTCTGTGTGTACACGGGTGAATTGAGCTCAGAGGGGCTGCCATGTCCTCTGAGTACTCATTCTCCAATCAGCTTTATGGTGGCAAATGTGGGCCTCAAGAAGCCAGGAAGAAGTCACAGTAGTACTCACTTTTACTCTGTGGAGAGACCCCCTGGGCAACCCTTACTACCCACCCCTCTTGCAGTTTTAGCAAGGGTTTGGTTTCTGTAGCCAAACACTGAGGAGAATGACCCTGTGTTGTGGGACCCCTCCTCCTAGGAACTGCATTTTCCAACTCCATGACCCCAAGACAAGTAGTTTTCAGTCAGTAGATTACAAATGACACCCGCAGATACGTTTAAAAATTATGGCACAGTTGGGACTTATAGTCATGAGGTTTATGTGAGAGTGGTCATGTATATTGTTGGGCCAGGTTGTGCAGAGCAGATTGGTAATCTGCTCTCAGCATATATAAGGTATAGGATTCAAGGGATAAAACACCATTTCACAGTCTTCCTTTGGGACAGAAGAAGCTGAGGTTCACCCTCTGCCGGACCCTGAAATCCCCATGCTCCAAACTCTTAGGAAATAGCGGCTGGCCCCTGGCAGCCTCAGGGCAGTGGCTGGGATGGCCAGGCAGGGGCTGATCAAAGGAAATTGCCATGAGTTCACCTAGGGTACTCACTGGAGCAAAGAAGATTTTAAGTCAAAGATAAATGAAGGAATGGCCCATGATCATGGGTGTGAGACTGCTGTCTCTGGAGTCACAGCTCAAAGCAGAAGCAACAAACTTCCAACTGGTGAGGAGTCCTACTGTGCAGACGCAGGAGCTAAGTCAACCCCCGACAGTCATAATTAATGAAAAGCTGTGCAGCATCACACTGCCCAGAATGCATACTGCACTGACATAACCCCAGAAGAGGGCTCCTGGAATAAGTGCTACGTGCTGTGCCAATGGTCCAGGTGGAAAACTGAGCCCATGAGAGCATTCTTCTGTGTGCAGGACAGGGAGTTTCATGCTTTGTCTGTCAGGTTCTGAATCCTCTGTGCTCACCAGACTTCACCTCCAAGGTCAACTGCGGCAGCAGTCATATCCACACTGAAAGCCTTGGCAAAGAGCGGCCTCTCATGAAAGGCTCAGTGGGGCTAGACAGAGTCAAGCCAGTGCCAGCCGAGTCTGAGAGCTGGCACGGTTCTGCTCTTCTGACCACGTGTGCCCCTCGGCTCCGCAGAACCACCCAGGTAGAAACCCCGAACATACAGCCTTTGCACTTCCAGTTTCACTGGTTATTCCTTCAGTTTTACAGTTTACTGCAGACCTAGCCTATTCCTTGTGAAATGTTGTAGAAATAACAATTCAATTAGGTGCTTAGCAATCACATGGAATTTGGACATACAGTGATACCGCAATTCCAAGTGCCTTGGTTCTCAAATGGAAACACTTGACACAATTCTGTTTCTTTCCACAAACTCCCCATTGGATGTGAATGTAAGTGCAGCCATCCTCCCAGAACTGTGAGAGAAACTAAGTCTGTTAACCAACCTACCACAGTGACACAACTTTTATGAGTGATCTGGTGTGTCACGGTTGGGGGAAGAGACTCAAAACCTATGCATGAGACACGGTCAGAATGCACAGAAGTGGCTGCTCCCCAGGTGTCTGTACAGTCAGAAGAGTCCAGAGGGAAAGGGATATGGAGAGCTGCCAGGAGAGAACACCCCTGGGCAGGAGCCACTGGCAATGTGGCTTCCTCCTGAGAAGCCACTGGCAGTGTGGCCCCCTCCAGAGAAGCCACTGGTGGTGTGGCCCCCTCCTGAGAAGCCACTGGAGGTGTGGCCCCCTCCTGAGAAGCCACTGGAGGTGAGGCTCCCTCCTGAGAAGCCACTGGAGGTGTGGCCCCCTCCTGAGAAGCCACAGGTGATGTGGCCTCCTTCTCCAAAGCCACATGGTGTGGCCACCTGTTCCGTTAACACTCATCCTCACAAGTCTGGAACACATAACTCTTGCATGAGATAGAATGAAAAAATGCGGTGACTATTACATTACTGAAAATTTACTGCAGTAAAAGGGACAGCACTATGAATCCCCCTCTGAATATTCTCCCTGGCCATGGGCACACTCATCTCATCATTGCTGCCACTTTCTGAAGCAGTGCTGGGCTCCTGCCTCTTGGGTCTTTGGTGGCATTGTGGCTGCCACCAAACTTGATTCAAAGCATTGACCTTCCATGGTCTTTTTCAACCTGCAGAAGGTTGAGGACTGCCCCAGAGGCAGATCTGGTAGATGAGGTGGCTGAGGACATGTGGTGGTGGGCTCGTGAGTCTGCTTTTCCACTGGTGGCTCTCAGAGCAGGCACCCTGTCTTGGTCACACACTGTGACTGTGCTTCCATCTTGATTTCCTGTACGGAGATATGCAAGGGTTCTGCTGGCCAGGTGACCAGGTGACAGACTCATGCCCATGGGGATGAGGATGAGGACCGTGACCATGACCATGCAGACACAGAGGAGAAAGTGCCAGCACAGTGGCAGCTTCAGTGCTTTCCTGTGGCTGTGTGGCCTCCTGCCCACATGAAGCATCCACAGAAAGGCCTGCCTCCCATGCGTGGCAGGATAATCTCTTTGTTTTGGAAGGGGAAAGAAAGGACAGAATGCTTCTGTGGCCCTGCATTCTGTGCAAACGATGGCTGCCACCTTACCTTGTCCCAAGGTTAGCTTACTTAGGTAGTAGAGTTGTGCAGCAGCCCTCTGGGGTGTGTGGAGGCCACGTGGCATGCTTCACAATGACCTTTCAGGGCCAAGAAGGTCACCTTCCTGCCATCAAGAGCCACTTAGCAAAATCTGAGGGAAACACATGCTGGCTGGGTTTCCATTCTAAAGTGTTTCTTAGTACTCATTTTCTGACCATAGCATTTACATTCGTCTTATGGCACAGGCACACATGCCTGATGCGTGTTGGGGCTTCTCACTACTCTTTCTCTCTGCCTCCTCCTCCTCCTCCCATCTTCTCTAGGCCCCTGTCTGATTTTCAAAAAAAATAAACCTGTCTCCTTGCTTCATGGGAGTCTGTCTTTTTTTTTTTTTTCAGTACCAGAGATTGAACTCAGGACCCTGCACGTGCCAGGCAAGCACTTCTTCTACTGAGCTGTCCCCATGGCTCAATCTTTTGTTTTTTAAAGACATTTTTACAGCAGGTTTTTCATATAAAAGAATTACCACAGTTAAATGCATGCATCTGTGTATTTCATTTAACACTATGATCTCTGGGTGCAGCTGTTTTCCTGCACGGAACTCTAATCCTTCTTTATGGGAGAGTAGTGCTCCAGATCGGTCTCTCTGTTCTCTCCCTCTCTACCTTTGTGACAAGGACTGGCTTTGCCCTCAGGCCCACAGATTGGTTGCCTCTAAGCAAACTCCAGACAGGCTCTGAAAGGTCTCCCCAGCTCCCCAACAACTGTTTTTTGTTTGGAAGTCATATAAATCTTTAGTCATATTTCTGATAGAAAAATAAGCACTAAATAAACCAGCAAAGCGGACTTTTATTTGCAATCAACCCAAATCGCGAAGAGCACCTCTATCCACAAGAAACCTCAAAGAAGAGCTGTGTTCCCACCTTAGGACAACATTTTAAAAGACAGAATGGCCCCCGAAGAGAGTTGCAGAAATAAAACCCGTGCTGAGGTATGAAAGAGAAGTCAAAAGTATCATGCGTTTTTAAATAGAGGAAGCAAAATGCACATTATTCCAAAATTATTATTGTGCTTGTTCTGAGCACCTACTACAAAAGCATGATTAAAATGGCCTAGAGTGCTTGTCTACAATCGCAGCACTCAGGGAAGCTGAGGCAGGAGGATCCCACCTTTGAGTTCAGTCCAGAGCACTTAGTGAGGTAGTGAGAATCTGTCCAAAAAACACTTTTTTTTTTAATTTTAAAAAAGAAAAAAAAAAAAAAGAATCCAGTGTATTTAAAGTGAAAAGCGTTTTGGTACTTAGCACAATTCAGTAATGTGTCCGCTTCCAAAGAAACCCTCACAGCTAATAGCTTTCCTTTCTATTAGCCACAATTATTTAGAAAATGTTAGAAAGTAAGTTACTCTCCCTGCAAGTCGGAAGACAATCACCCAGATGTGCACAGTGTCCTCGAGGGAACCTTGAGGAGTCTGGGTCCACAAAGGTAAGATAAGGACCTGACGTGGATGCCTGGATCCCACAGCTCTTGGAGTATCTTGTGCCAGTGCTGGGCCTTTGTGCCGAGCGCTTTCTCTGTCCCAGAGTTCTTCCTCCAAGATTTAAGATTGGATGAGAGTTTATTTGCATCCATATCAGACTCTGTTTCAGAGGAAATTCCTTAACTTCCTTGTCCAAATTTACATATTGTAACGTTATGATGTTAATATCTGTTCGCATCGAGCTAGCTAGCTCTATCTCCCTTTCTTCTCCCTCTCCACCTCCACCTATACTTCCACCACCACCTCCACTTCCACCTCCATCTCCACCTCCCTCTCCCTCTCTCCCTCCTTCTCCACCTCCACCTCCACCTCCACCTCCACCTCCACCTCCACCTCCACCTCCACCTCCACCTCCCTCTCCATCTCGGTCCCTATGTCTATGTCACCCATCTCTGTTTCATTTCCTTCTCCTAGCACAGTGCTCTAAACTTCTTGGAATCTTTGTAATGGTAAGTTTTATTTGTTCATTTCCATGTTGATGAGTCTATTGGTATTTGGAGGGTCCTGGGTAGCCCCACAATGGAGGCTGCTTGTCAGAACCTGCCCTTCTCATCAACAAGTTGTCATTTCCAGCCTCTTAAAAACCTGCCTGAAGGTTGAGTTGAACACGAATGGCCAAGGATGGAATCCATGATACCTGCAGGACGAGGCCATGTGGACAGGACATGGCTGCTGGAGACTGCAGGCTTTCCAGGTTGTGGAAGCCCCTGCAGAGCCCACACCTGTTCTCTGCATTCTGCCTGGCATAGGGCTCGCTCTCTCTGGAGCTTCCCCTCACCCTTTACAGCGTCCTTCCCAATGAACCAAGCAACATAAAGAATTCTGTGGTTCACTGTGGCAACCTAACTGAACATGAGAAAGGAGTCTTGGGCACCTCTGATCTTCAGCCTCCTTGGGCTGAAGCTATAGGTGGCCTGCCACCTGCCTCATGTGTCTGGGTGGCAAGAGTGTTGAGTGCTTAAACCCTAACAGAGGGGACCCTAAGTTCAGCTCATGGTGATGGCATCAGGTTGAGCTTAGCCATAACGGATCTCACTGGTGATACTAGAGAAAAGACATGAGGAAAGCCCCACATAGCTGGTGTCACCAGTGCAGGAGCTGCCACATGTGTGAGATGGGAGGAGCGGCAGGGTGTCTTTTGTGTCTCTCATACTCACACCCACCCACTCACTTCACCTCACTCTTCGCAGCACTTAACGTACTTCAAATGACTCCATTCACTCATTGGCTTCCTCCTCATCTGTCTCACTGAACCCAGAGCCCTGCGGAGCGTGATCATTTCTGTTCACTTTTATTGTTTGTGAAGAGTTACCACTCGACATACGTGTGGTTAATTAAATTTGAAAGCAATAACACAGTCTATATATATAGAAAAACTACAGGTCTGGGGAGGTAGCTCAGTGGTCTAAGCACCTGCCTGGCAAGTACAAAGACCTGGATTTGATCCCTGGTACCACATACCATGCCAGACCCAGAGCCCTGTGCTGTGCTGGACCCAAAACTGGATGCAATGGCTCACACCTGTAACTGCAGCACTAGGGAGGCTGAGACAGGAGGATCACTATGAGTCCAAGCTGCACAGTGAGACCGTGTACTAAATAAGTAAATAAATAAATAATTAATTAATTAAAAGAAAAAAAAAAAAAAACTACAGTTATTTATAAGTCCAAATTCTACCCTGATGTAATACATAGACTTTAGCAGTTCAAAAGTAAAATGTCAAATTAGACAACCTCTATAATGGAAATGGAAGCTTGGTAAGTAATGCTGGAATTCATCTGAGAGAAAAGATACATAAGGAAAAGAGAGTAAAACAGTCCTCTCTTACCCAAGGTCCCTCAGACTGTGGTTTCACTTTCTTACAGTCAGTTGTGGTGTGCAAATGTTAAGTGGAAAATTTAAGAAATAAACACTTTGAAGTTTTACACTGAGAGCTGTTCTGAGCAGAGTGGTGAGGCCTAGCCTTGCCCCGCTCTGCCCCACTGGGGCCTGTCTCATGTTCATGTGATGTTTCCACCCTGTATAGATGATCTCCCCGTCAGTTACTCAGGGATGTCTTGTTTCTCACCTCATCTGCCATTGTGTAGTACTGCTTACGGCCAGGTAGGTCTCACTGTCACTCTCCAGGACACAGGTATCCCAGGAGAAAGTGCAAGGTGCTTCACCTAAGTGCAAAAGCAGAAGCATCTGACCAAATAAGAAAGGAGGAAAATCATACGTGGGAGTCGATAGATCCACTGTGCCACTAAACCTTCTGTGTATGAAACTGTCAAGGAAGACAAGTAATTTCATACTAATTTGGCTGTTGCCCCTCGTCTGTGAAAGTTAAAGCCACAAAGCACAGTAAGTGCTTCAGTAGGATGAAAACAGCCTTGCATCACAGGGCTCGATAGGGCCAAGCGGCAGGCACCCGAGGAGAGGATCTCGGAGCATGTCTCACATAGCTGCACATTTTACTGTGCAAGCAATGTTTTCTAAAGTAAGACAAAGTAGGGGCTCAGAGGCTAACTATGTCAGGAAACATTCTGTAATTTCATAAAAATGTAAACTGTCAGCCCTGCATTGAAGGATAGAGAAGCGCTGAAGCAGCCGGCTCATTAGCAGAATGTCATGCATAGAACCACCAGTCTGATGAGAGAGAGCAAAGCAGGAAACAGAAATGAAGTATGGGAGAGCGCGGCAATGCATTGTGATAGAGTGTCAGGAGAATCCGGGATGAGCCCTGGGATTCTCTCTGTCTGGTGAGGATCCCTGACAATCTCTCTGCCTCTGGTGAGGATGGTTAGAGATGGCAAATGCAATGAATTATCTAGGTGCCCTTTCTGTTTAGGCTGCCCTTTATGAAAAAGGTGAAGGAATCATATAAATGTGACTAAGGTTGCTAATCAGTTGACTTTGAGTTATTAAAAAGAAGGACACTATTTTGGGTGGGTTTGGTTTCATCACAAGACCTTAACAGTGGCTTCCTCTGAGTGGAAGGTTCATAATCTGAGTGAGTTGAAGCTCACGGCAAGGACCCGAGAGCAGATGATGTGAGAGGAGACGAGTCCTTGGCGGGCCAGCTCCCGGGAGGACAGTGGGCTTTGGTCAGCTGGCTGCTGGAAAGTGGACTCACCCAACACTCCTAGGGAGAGGGAAGCAGATTTCCCCTCAGTGAAGTTTCCCAATAGGGACAGTTCTGTGGCATATAGATTTCATCCCTGGGAAGCTGGGAGCAAGGGCTCACAGGCTAAGGAGCCTTAAGCTACAAAGGGAGCCCTGCATTAGGTCACTGAGTTTGCAGACGTCGAAAAACAAGTGCATGGGGAAAGGGAATGACAAAGTAGTAATCAGCTCCCCGAGTTGGAGCTACAAGGGGGTGACTAGCATGTACGTCCATAAAATACTCTCCCACAAAGTAAATTCTAAAGCAATTTAATGATTAGATGGAAAAGCAAAACTAGCTTTTATTAGTCAATTCCAGCTGCTGTAATAAGGAGTCCTAGGTGGAGTTGCTATAAACAATAGACACGTATTTCTTGCTGTTTTGGAGGCTGGAAAATGGATCAGGGTGCCAGCATGGCCAGGCTCCGTGAAGTTCTCCTCCTGGCTGAAGGCTGGAGAAAGATGACTTCCTGTTGTGCCTTCACGTGGCTGGGAGCCAGGGTCAAGCTTGATGTATCATCATTACTATTGTTATTGTCATCATCATCATCATCATCATCATCATCATCATCATCATCATCACCATCCTCCTTCTCCTCCTCCTCCTCCTCCTCATCATCATCATCTCTGTTATCAGGATATTGTATCCACTATCAGGATACTTAGCTGTCATGACAACTCTGCCCTCATGACCTACCCAGTACCACAAAGCTCACCTCCTATTAGGGTGTCAATGAAAGACTTTTGAGGGGATACAGACATGCAGCCCATACCATATGTAGTATCATCTCCCACCTCAGGAATACAGGCATAATTTAAAGCATGAAAATAAGAGGAAAAGTCTTACACAGTTCAACAGGGTGGAACATGCAAAACTGAGAACAACTTGAGTTGAAATTAGTATAAATCTGGGCTACATTTTACCTCAGAGATAGAGGTAAAACCAAGTACTTATTTCTATGCAGCAAGAATAGAAAAAAATGTTTAAGTATTCACATGTCAGTGTGTATATCTGTATTTAGGACGACATAGAATGAAAACACTAACAGAAAAAATTTCAAATCAAATGTTTCTGGATTGTAAAATTATTGGCGATTCCAAAATTTCCTCTGTAGATTATACATTTCTTACTATGAGTCTGTATTAATGTTACGAATATATGAGAATAATAATTACATATTACATATAATAGTATTTCACTATGTTACTACAGAGACATTGTATAATTTAACAGAAGCATTTACATTAATAAAATTATAAGCATATTTTTAAGAATTAAAGATAAAAATGTATTAGAGCAAAACTGCATATACACAGACTGTGATGACAGCTCTGCACAAATGTTTTGAACACAGAAATAAAGAAATTTGGAAGGTGTCTGTGGCCATTAAGATAGGAGATGTTCTAGAACAATGGAAATGGAAAGAATTGGCCTCTTTCAGTCTTTCTTATGTGTCTACATAGATAGATTGGATGGATGGATAGATGGATGGATGGACAGACAGGTAGGCAGCCTTGCTATGGGTATCAGTTTCCTGTAGCCACTGTAACAAAATGTCACAGACTGAATGGTCTAAACCACAGAGATTGATTCCCTCAGACTTCAGAAGCAAGGCTGTCCTGGACAGTCTTTCCTGATGAGAATAAACTAGACACAGAGCAGAGCAGAGAGCAGGGTGCCTCTTGGTGTAGCCAGCTTCCTGTGAGAGAGACACCTGCTCCTGGGCTGATGCTTAGATGTCCAGCCACCTGCCAGAGGGAGTGTGCAAGAAGGGCCCGCTAAGGGCCCAACAGATGCCCATGGGACTGCCAGAGTTTGTGGTCACTGTCACAAAAGAGACCTGAAGGTCAAAGTAGAGCAACATGTAACTTTGGTGCCTGGGACCCCTGAGGGGCTCTTCCACTCCTGACCAACTTAACTTCTGCTTCTCAGAGTTTTCCAGCTACCCAGGTAGCAGGAGAGAGAGGGAGGGAGAGAGAGAGAAAGAAACCGGATGTGTTCAGCCCTGTCTTTCTATTTTATTTAAAAGCAACAAAGATGTTGATCTTTTCTGTAGTAGATCTATATTTATGATAATAAAACGGTCTTGAGTCCTTGTGATGTGGAATTGCTCTGGGAACACAGGCCAGGCACTGTGGCCACGCACGGCTCAGTTGCCCTCCCTGCTTCCTCCAGATGCAGACTTCAGATGCCAACTCAGTCACCCTGGGAGAGATGTGGACCACTGCCTGTCTTGAGTGCTAGAATTGCTCATGGCAGGTGTTCCAGAAGGGAGCCAGAGAGAAAATCTCAAAATGTGGACTATACTTGCAAAATTACTGAGAAGAAAGTGGGCAAAGCATTTAAAAAAAAAAAAAAAAAACAGGCAGGCAACAATGCCAGAAAGACAAGCAACAGATGGACAAACAGAACTAGAAAGCAAATGCCAAGGACACGAAGAGGCAGTAGCTGAGTTGGACAACATCATCAGAGAAGATTGTAAAATCGTCAGATTCTGACAGTGAGAAGCACTGGGGGGCTCTCCCTGTGGAGGTGAATCTCAGGGAACCGCAAGAGCTTTCTGAAGGAAAAGGGTGCAGCTGCTTCTGAGAGCCATTGGCTTCTCATGGAACTTCAGGGGCTGCAGCTCCTGGGGTAAGTATTGGAAAGAAAACTGGTCTTGGATTCAAGCTGAGCGGGCTTTTCTATTTCAAGTGTGTGCCTCATCCAATGGCCCCTGCAACCCTAATCCAGGGCATCTTCAGCCTCTGTGCCCTTCCCGTGGTCATCTCAGGAAGTCAGCCAGCAGTGCCCATGCCAGTGACAATGACAGAACTCTCAGACCAGTCTCTGCTACATGCCCATAGCACAAGCATGTTTGCAATATGGCTCATCAGTATTTGTATTTATAAACAAAGAATTTGCTTTTTCTTTGAGAATCAGCTCCACTGGCTCTGTTCAAGTGACTCCAGAAGAGTGAGTGTACACACTGCCAATGGGCCAGCCAGGAAGCTGCCCCAGGCCCTGTGCTCTGGAAGCCAAGGCCGCTGGGAGAGGGGTGGGCCAGCGATCGGTGTGGGGGAAGGGAGACTGTGTGTGAGGTGCGCAACTGCCCTGTGACCTCTGGCTCTTTTCAGAAGGAAGATTTATAAAGAAAACCAAAAGAAATAGACAGTAGGATTGTGAGATCGAGGGCTGCGTATTCTACTAGCAGGTCCGGCTGGCCACAGCTCCTCTAAGTTTCTCCAGTCGATTTCAAAAGGCCTATTCAGGGAGAGTGAGGCAGACACAGGGAAAGAGGAATGTGCGGCTGAGGCCGACGGAGGCTAGTGAGCTCCCAAGTCTGTATCCTCTGGTACTGAGTAGAGCAGTTCCTTGCCAACTCCCGAGCGCCCAGGGAGAATTGGCTTCTGCCCTTCAGAGCTGTGCCCAGGGCTGGTGGGGCACGCTTGTCACCTCAGCACTGAGAAGGGCGAGGCAGGAGGGGTAAAGCTGGAGTTCTTCTTGGACAATGTAGTGAAACCGGATACAAAATTTTAAATATTACGAAGGGCTTTGGATGTAGCTCCGTGATACAGCACCTTGGGGACCGTCCCCAGTGCTGCAAAACTAAACAGTGGTGTCACCCATCACTGCCAAGTCCCACAGCACCTGCTCTGATGGTGCTCAGTTCCTGAGAACTGTATGGAGAAGAGTCTTAAGGACATGCATGATGTTCCTTAACAATGATGAACATAGACATTATGTACCTGTGATAAACAAGAACACTCAGTGTGTAGGCTAACTGACTTATCACAACTGATCTTCTAGAGAAATGTTCTGCTTTCTTAAGAGGAGGCAATGGAGCAACAGGGAAGGTAAAAGACCTCCCCATGAATGCATATCTTGGAGGAAGTGGTAGGAACCAGGATTTGAACAAAGATGGTAGCTAACTACATACAAATGAGTCTGGAGGCACTAACAGGAGAGAAATTCGCTACCTATGAGGAGTGGCTCTCAGTAGCAATAGTTCATGGGTTCACTGAACTTCAGCTAAACACCCCCCAAACTGTCCACGGCCACTGAATTTCCCTTCACTGTGTTCCTTGGAAGTTTCTAGAAGGGAGAGGGTATCAGGACAATATCCCACTCTGCCACAAAGATTTCAACCCCTCCCACTTCTGCCTCTTCCCTCCCCTCACCCTCCTTTTCCCTCCCTTCTCTTCCCTCTTGTCTCTGTGTCTATCTCTCTATCTGTCTGTCCATCTCTCTCTCTCTTTCTCTTCTATTCTTTCCACAAACACACACTTATCTACATATACATGTAGATAATTGCATGACTCTATCTATCTATCTGTCTATCTATCTATCTATCTATCTATCTATCTATCTATCTATCTATATTTTTGGTGCCAGAAGTTGAACTCAGGACCTCTTGCTTGCCAGGCAGGTGCTGTGTCACTGAGCTGTATCCCCACATCAACTGTGTCTATCTTCTGAGGCTGGGGTCCCCTCCGCCGTGAGGTCCAGGCAGTGCAAACTCCACCTGGAGGAGGAGGAGGAGGAGGAGGCAGGACTGGAGCTTGAACCTCAAGTCCAAAGGCTGGGCACAGCCAGAATTCCTGTGTTACAGGCTAGAGTTTCCTCTTTGGTAGTCTCCGTCTTTGCATTAGGGCTCCCAGCTGATTGAGTAAGGTCTGGCCGCAGGAAAGGCAGCTGAACTTCTGAGAGGCGACCGGTGGCCACGTTGGTCACATTTGAGACGCGGGTGCACTAACGTGTGGCCTAGAAATGTTCGGCCTACAACGGGGCACAGTGGTCTGTCCAAGATGAAACAAAATTAAGCCACAGTTCAGGACCTGACGTCACTTCAGAGTGAAGGCACTGCTGCCAGACTCTCATGGTCCTTAACTCTGGACACTGAGTTGACAGTAAGCTTGCTAACAAACTTGCAAATGGTTCAAGCATACTGTAATTTACTTTTTGCCATATGAAATCTAAAATAAATATTGCCCAGTGGTGTGTGCTTCTGGGACTCAGGTCCGTTCTGTTCCATGCTCTTCCGTATATCTTTCCTACAGACTCGAAGCCAGGTTTGCTGGTGCACAGCTACGACCCCAGCATTCTGGGAGGCTGAGTTGGGAAGGCTGCGAGGTGGAGTTCACCCAGGGCTACTTAGAAATTGAGGAACCCCAGGTCTCAAAATGAAAAGTCAAAGAGGGCTGAGGAATGTAGCTTAGTATGAAACCCCTCAGCTTAATCTCCAGTATTGCAAAAAAAATAAAAAAATAAAGAAAAAAAAAAGAGAATTTAGAAAAATGTGATGCTGCTCTCTACCAGTCCACTGGAAGGAAAAGAAGTAAGGGGCGTGGCTTTGGGGAATATTGTACAGATCGGAGAAGGGTTGCTACAAATAACTTCTGCAGACAGCCTTAGCTAGAACTCGGTCACATGTAAAATCCACAGGAAGGGTCCCAACTGGAGCCTGAGCTGTACTCACAGAACACGAGGTGCAGGACCAGCGGCTCCAAGAATCCCTGCGTTGGAGCCATGGAGATAGCTTCATGGTACAAGTGCCTGCCTGGCAAGTGCAAGGTCATGAGTTCGAACCCTGGTCCTGGGGAAAAAAAAAAGTCATTGCATTGTGTTTGTACCTGGCTGTGCCCACAGTGATCATAACACTTTCCTAGGTATGAGGAAGTGAGTTTGAAGCAAGTCCCAAAGGCTTCTGGAAACGTGGTTTCTTTGCCATACGTAGCTCAGCCCAACTCCCTGGCTTCAGGTGTGAAGCGTGAGTGGCTGCAGGCGGGGGGCTACTTATAAGAAGGAAGGCGAGCTGTGCTTCCCGGAGGACAGTGACTCCAACCTCACATCCCTGCGCTCTGGTTCTAACAAAGGAACAAATTACTCAGAGGTTAAACACATCTTGTTGGAGTAGGACGTAGATGAGAGGCGGTGCCCTTGCGTAGCGGGCCCTGGGTTCCCCTCCCAGCACTGCGCAACATCGTCCCCTCTTCAGACTCTGGTTCTGTCATGCCTCTGAACACTTTGTTATGGATAAAGCCTCCCCAAGTGAGTTGTGTGCCTAGGAAAACCTCTTGTGTTTGTTAAAATGAGGTCTTCGTCACCGAGCCCAGGAACGGCTTGGCAAAGCTGCTTTCCCTGTTTGTGGCCCATCAGAGCTTCTCCTGCATGAGACGGACAAGGTCCTCATGGGCAGATTTTTTCTTTTTTCCTAAAAGTTCAAGGAGCTGCAGCATTTCTTTGCCTCTCCAGCTGAATTCCCAGGAAGCTCAGCCAGTCTCTCACTATGTATGGAAGAGCAAGCCGGCTCTCACCGCCTGCCTCGTCGACACTTAGGAGCGACACTCCGAGTCCTAAGGCAGTGGGACACGGGGACCTTTTGGCCTGGCCAGGCGCCAAGCACAAGTGCAGTCGAGAAGTTCAGGAACCCCTGCGCACGTCAAAGCAGTCGGCATTCCTGAGCTTTCTCGCCAGCTGCCTTGGCCTCCGAGATTTGCGCCGACGCTGAGGAACTGCGTGGCTATGGCCAGGTCACCTCCGCTAGCTGAGCCTTGGTCTCTCTGTCTGTGAACAGACCCGCCCAGCCCGTGTTCTGCGCATGCTTCTGGGATGGAGTGATTTGGATCCCCCAGGCCGTGGCCTGAACTTCGCACATCCTCATTTCCTGGCATTTTCTTGGTAGTTGCAGGTCAGAGTTGCCGCACTGTGTGTCTGTTAGGGCAAGCAGCAGACTCACTATGTGCTACATGAAGTAAACTTTGGAGATTTTGGTTAAATACACACCTGAGGACACGGCCACATCATGGGCAAGGCATTGGGTGACGTCAGCAAAGCCGCAAGAGGGGATGTTTTTGTTAAACTTCTGCTTCTCCTCCTGCAGTTGAGGTTCCTTCTCTGCAAGCAACAAGCCTGCTTCATTGCTGACATCCAGGGGAGGACACCAAAGCCAAACTCTGAAACGGCAACGCTTTCCCTCGCACACACTCATTTTGGTCTAGGAGCTAACTGAGTATGCAGTATCAATGGTCAGTATCAAGTTCAACTTGGATTGGTTCAGCTCATATCCACCGTTCACTCTTTGCCCACAGCCCTGGGGCCATCAGAGAGACCCAAGGTCCCCTTCGGGAGAGAGGGAAGAAGCAGAGTGAGGTTGTGAGTGTAACACAGCATTCTGATGGGAATTGAAGGGGTTTTGTTTCTATCTGAATGAAAGAGGAAGGAAAGGAAATTTGTCCCCCTCTTCTTCTCATGTGTTTATAGGGACGTGAGGAAGTCACCCTGGCTTCTGCTGCACGTCACCATGACATAGACAGTCCAAAGTGGAGGGGAGTGGATTGGGAGGGCAGCCCATTGCAAGCCTCATTGGCTAGGCCTGGACACGCAGGGAAGCTTAAACACCACAGCCAGCACAGGGGAGGCTCTGTACACCAAGCACCAGGCCACAGGAGATAACGGCACATTCCACTGGCCACACCATTAATTTTCTGTTCCACTGATGCCAATGGTAAGTCCTCATGACAGATGTGTGTGGGCAGCTCTCATCCCTGGAGCCCCGGGTCAGGCTAAAGTCGCCAGAGCTATGAATGCTGCCCCAGGAGCGGATGACTGGCACTCTCAGCTGCCTCCACTGCACCTGTCCTCTGTCTGGCCTGAACCCTTTCCTAGAAGGACTCTTCCTCTCCAGGTGATCATCACGGTTCTTTACGTACGTGGCTGCCAACACAGTAACTTTCAGGTAAATATTTATGTCTGCGTTTTTAGGGCAGAAGGACTCTTGGAGACATAAAAAGAAAAGAAGTTTGACTTTGTCAAAGTAGAGTGGTTGAGGAGTCCTCCTTAAGGGGGGACTTAAAGAGGGTGGAGAAAGAGAGCTAAGTCTGATTTATTTGGGGCAATGGCTGAAGCTGACAGCTTGGGGTGTGCATCTGTTTGCTGCCTTTAGACAATTTTTGTTCGACAGCTCATATCAGAAAGAATATATCTATTTCACATGTTCTAATCTGATTATGCTAAGTCCATTAACAAGCCTTAGCATCCTTATTTTACAGACAATAAAATTCTGAGATGAAAGAGCGCAGGTTGACTCCCTGCAGCCCCGGAAGCCCTGTGAGGTGAGAGCAAGGTCGATTGGGCTGGGGCCAGGGTATGTGGGGAGGGGCTCCTGCAGCCTGAGGCTCTCCCTCAACGTGCTAATTATAGGAGCTGTTTTTACAACTAAAACACAAAAAGTACAAGTCTGTACCCTCACAAATGAAGCAATAGCAGACAACACAAAGTACAGGACCCTCGCAAAGAACATGCACACAAGATAAACGGGGGTCTCTGAGGGACGAGAAGCAATTAAACATGGACCTGTGTCACTGTAGTTTATGGTGGAGGCAGTTTCGAAACTCATTGAGTAGCAGGACTGTCGCTGGAGGCCAAGGCGGCTAGATGTCATGTGATAGAAGATCAGAGAGAATAGTACTGCAGAGTGAAAGGGAACAGAGATCCGCAGGAGAGCCCTGGGAAGAACTAACCCAAGACAGAGAAAGAACCACTGGAAAGGTTCAGAGGACAGAATGCCAGAGCTCACACGGGCTTGGGAAGAGCTGTAGCAGGACTACTGGATGACAGACACAGCTACTTCTCTTTGTGCAGTGAAAAGAAAGATCTGTATTAATGATAATTAGACAGGAAATCATGTCTGCATCTTATACTCTAAACAACTACAACAAAGACGACAATATGCAATGCATTAATTATTGTAAAAAAGTGAAAAAATAAAGAAAGAAAGGAATAAAAAGAAAGAAAACCTAACTCAGTGTCAGCAGAGAAGATGGACAGAAGGGATTTACTTGGGCAGTAAGGAAAAATCAGATGTGAAGTAAATATTGACTTGATTATGTCTACAGAATCTTAAAAACAAGATCCAAGAAAATCAGACTGTTTCTACGTAATTGAACAACATTCCAGAATAACACTGAATATTTATGGGAATATAAAATATCCAACACTCACCAAAGTAAGTTGCTTTTCTTCAAAAGCTGATAAAAAATTACCAGGCATTCAGCAGAAAAGGAAAATGTGAGTCACAATGAGGAGAAATACCAGTGAATGGAAACGTATCCATAAATGACAGCTGATAGCATTAGTAGACACGGCTGCTAAAAAATTATTATAACTGTTTTTCACGTATTGAATGTGCTCAGTGATCTCATAGAATTAATATGTTGAGATATGGGACCAGAGATGAAAACTTTAACATCTGGAATGAAGTGCACACTGCACCAGAAATCTGCACAGCAGATTAAGGTGTTTTTTAAAAAATTTAAGACTTTTATTGACTTTATTCACAATGTCTTTACATTTGACATGATCAAATTGATCATTTTTGTCCATGTATTTCATTTCTTAAATCTAAATTTATTTTACTTTAAAGAGTAAAAACAAATAGCAAAAACAAAGACAAAAACAGAGTAACATACAACAATATATATGGTACATATTTTCAAAACAAGAAGAACAAATTAACAATGGTTGTTGTATTGCATATTTTATCGTCAAATACAATGAAGTATTATTCAGCTATAAAAAGGCAAACTTGAGGCCTTTATAGGTAAATAGGTGCAACTAGAGGCTATACTCATAAATGAAATAAATCAGACCCACATGCATAAATATCATATTGCCTCCCTCGTATAAGAACCTGAAAGAATAAATAAAACCTGAAAGGTGTAATAGATATAGTACAATGGAAAGAAACTGAATATAAAGAATAAATAATGAAGATTAGGAAAATGAGAAATTTGCCCAGCCTTACAGATTAATTATTGATAGAGAAAAGATTAGTGAACTTGAAGA
Organism: Capromys pilorides; assembly: GCA_004027915.1. Lineage (NCBI taxonomy): Eukaryota > Metazoa > Chordata > Mammalia > Rodentia > Capromyidae > Capromys > Capromys pilorides. The sequence continues at coordinate 45,821 of PVKN010001662.1, forward strand.
TCTAAGTTTCCATTAAAGAACTTTCCAGAAATCAGAATCAGACAATAGGAATTGAAAGAGCAACAGGTACCTATAAGGCAACTTGAACTGGCCTAAAAGTACCTGCAATTGAAGTCTCTGAAAATAAGACGGAATTTTTTTTTATTTATGAAAACTATTCCCTAGACCTGAGAGTCTCAATAATCCCAAGCAGAAGAGATGAAAGAAAGTAAAAGATGTGAACTGGGTGAAGTTTTGGAGCATGACACAAAACCACATGCAACTGTGGCTAAAGCTATACTGTGAGAAAAACATATGACACCGGTCTATCTCTGATAGAGGAGGAGAAAGAACTCCAGTCAGTTACTCTGTGTCCATCTGTAGAAACTGGAAAAGTAAATTCGCACCCAGCTTAAACATAGCCACACAACATGAAATTGTAATGTTGCAATGGGGCATGGCCCTTTCTCTCCACCTAGAGCTAAACAGACACCTAGGAGGGAGCCAGCTGGTTAAGTCCTGATACAAGTTCCACCTCCATGATCTTAGCAACTGGCTTAGCTTCCAGATCTCCCAGGCTTCCTTCAAAGGGGAGGACAGTGGGGATGGATCTGGAACACTCAGTGGGGGTGCCCAAGATGAACAAACCAGGGGGGATGGTTTCTGAATGGGAGGAGCATGTCCAGATCCAAAGCCATCCAGGAAGTGGTGCCCAAGAGGCAGTGTGTGTTCATGTCTGAACCTTAGAGAGAGGGACATAGGATAACCCCCGACCTGGCCATGGTCATTCTCAGCTGGTTACCTGAAGCCCACCAGGAGCAGCCCTGCAGCCAGAGTCCAGATGCCACCATCACAGAGATCCATGCAAGCAATGCTTCCCTCTCTGGATCATTCAAACCGTGTGCTTCGATTAGTCATCAAACCACATTGTTTAAAGGTGAATGGGAGGTTAGAGAATTTGCTCCCACAACTCAGCAAGAAAAAATCAAGTCGATCTTTGTTTGTATTAGGAGTGTATTCATGCTGATTCATTATGTAGATGCATTGATTGAATGAATTATTTATCTGTATTTAGAAGGAGTGTCCGCAGAATCCCTAAAAGCTCTCAGATGCAGCTTCTTTCTTGGAAAGACACTTCAAGTGGTTTCCAAACACCTTTCTTCACACTTTTTTCTTTGCCCTGAGTCACTGGATCCTGAAACAAAGGTGACTTCTCTGAAAGCATGGTAGGAGTGCAACAGCGCATCTTGTAAAACATGCCCACGTTTCTACATTCTCAAAGCCAAGCGCTCGGGGCTGTCTCATCAGCACAGATCCAGGCAGGCACTTCTGGGAGTGCGCACAGTCTCCTGCCTCTGTCTCTTTCTGAGGGCAGCAGGAGAAGAAACAGATAAGCATCTGAGAGCCAGTCCCATGTGAGCAAGGGTATAAAAGGCTGGGGCAGACTCAACTGTCATGGCGATCTCCGCCCGCACAGCCAGCCAGGCCCTTGCCTCCTGCCTAGACTATTCAATGGAGGGTGACTGACCTGATGGCAAACCACAACACGGCAGAGCTGTTTGCTTCAAAAGGCCCTTGTACACCTTCTGTCTGGTTCAGGTTCATGACTGGTGCCTTCTCAAGCAGCCCTGTCACGCACAGGATTTAGAGGCAGAGGAGGCTGCTGCTGTGGACCTCCGTTGACAGTCTTGGTATGAGCGAGCAATTGCATTTGACTCTGAGCAATGAAAAAGCAAACTGCAAATCATTCTGATCCCCTCTGAGTAAGGGGTGCAGAGGCGAGCAGTTTGGGGGTAGGTGCACAACCCCGTCATCCCAGTACCCCACATCTCATCTTCCCATCCACACTTTATGCTGGGTCTTCTTCTCAACTCTCAAGGCCCAGGATGCCATTGAAATCCTGGTTGTTATGTTCAGTTTTCTAATAAGGGGAAATCAAAGGTGAGGAAGATATTCCCCTTGCTTTTTAAGAAGCTTACTGGATCCACTGAATATTTTTGAAATTATAATTCCTGTATGGGGTTTATTCACACAGTTACAGTCAGGTTGGCAACTGGGGTTAATGGAAACAATCTTTCATTTCAGCACCTTGAAAACTTAGAATATGTTTGCTATTGTTTTAAGAGAGTCCATGGTCCATGTGGTTCTCTCATAGACAACTAGTAACTGCTTTTTCACCTGCAAATAGTGTACAGGGGCCCTCATTAGAGGCTATACCCTGCTTTCCTGGAAATACAAAATATTCCTTTTTAAATGTTTCAGAAAACAAGAGAAATCAGAAAATAAGAGAAAGAGAAGCACCAGCCATAGTTCATAACCAGGAGCAAATGCCATGGAAATTGGGTGTTTTTCTTATTTTCAGTGTATTTTAAATTTCTCAGGAGATGCTATACACTAAATTTACATTTTAAAACATGGCTTTTCTGACTACTCTATTGTGTCAGTTGTGTTACTCATCTTTCTGTCACCATGACAAAGTACCAGAGGTGAAAGGCTGAAGGGGCGAAAGTCAATTCTGGCCAATGGTGCAGGTGTCTCAGGCCAAGGTCAGTCAGTTCCCTCGCTGTGGGCACAACTGGAAACAGAATCCCATGGCACAAGGAAGTAGCGGAGGAAGCCGCGGTGAGAGCTGCGGATGAGCCACGCCCACTGCAGTAGTGCCCACCTGGACCACTGCCTTCAACAAGCCCCCAACAGGCATTTTCATCCCACCCCACAAACGCCATCAGGCATCATCTCAGTGGTCCCAGCCTCCATGAAGTACAGTGCTTTGAATCTGGTCCCCATCTAAGCCCCCATCCTTGGAACACATGAACTTCTGGGGAATATTTAATATCCAAACCATAGCACAGGGTCCGGCCAGATGGCTCAGTGGTCTAAAGCACCTGCTTAGGCAAGCTTAGGCAACCCCAGGGACCACAGTTCAATCCCCGGCCCCAAATGCTGTGCCAGCCCCACCCCCAGGGCAGGCTGAGCTGGCCATAAAAATAAATAAATAAATAAATAAATAAGCAAATAAATAAATAAATAAATATTTTTAAAAACCGTAGCGCATAGGTTACTAAAATTTTTTTAAAAAGCTACAAAAAATATAACAGGCTAAAACTCAATTATGTAATTTTAGTCCTGGAATACATTGATCATGGTGAATATCACAGAGTATTCTAATCTTGGCTTATCTTTCAACTTTTTTTTACATTGTTAGTGTCACATAGTACATAAGATGGATATAAATGACGATCAGTACAGCAAGATTTATAGGTTTTCTCTGAAACATGATTGGATATGAAGAAATATAATAATAGACACCATATTTCATTGATACTAAGACATATTTTACATATTGTAACATCTCAAAAAGTGGGATGCATCCTAGAGTTAATGGCATATCATAGTTTAATTGGCATGCTTTTTCTTAGGGTATATAACAATGATAATTATGACTGATAATGACACTTTGGTGAAAGTAGTAATATCTATCACTGAATAGTTTATTAGTCATTCAAAGTAACTCAAGTCATTCAGTATAAAATTTGAAGAAGTCAAAAATAGAAAACCCTTTGGCAATGAACTATACCCATTATTTGTCTTCATCCTTGGTTTGTAGAGAAAGAGAAGGAGAATGTC